>JAZHYW010050045.1:0-145675 GCA_037355805.1 Ixodes ricinus
AGATTTCAATTTTGTGTTTACCTCCTTGAAAAGTTGCTGGATACGTCGAGAGAGTGTTCTTTCAAAATCTACGATGATCCTCTTTTGCGCGACTCCCATGTTTTATTTTGCCCGATTGAGCATTCGCCTTAAATTTCTTAATACCTCAGAATTTGTCTTTCTGCCGCGGATGCTGCTGCCAGTAATACCATTGTTTGTTGTTGTTTGCTTTTCTCGTTTATTTTTCGGTCCTTGGCGAAAAATTAAAGCAGACCCGGCAGCCTTGCCGGGTCTGTTTGAATGTTACTGTGCCTATCATACGGTCCACGGTGAGTCGCATTCAAGTTGTGACACGCTGCCCATCTTCCGTAGCATCTGTCACTGCGTTTGCTTCCGATGTTCGGTGGTCTGCTGCTGAACGCGCACGCTCGATCTCCTGCTTTGGAGAAGGTGCCCAGGTCAAGCGATTTCCCGAAGCGAGCTAGACACTATCTGGTAACCCAGCCATTAAAACTAAACACACCGTCATTGGTAACTATACTTTTGAGTAGTCCGGCCTTTACTTGGAAGCGACCAATTCATGTTTTTCTTTGATGCCGACAATTAATTTTTGATCATATTTGATAGCGCACGTGCAGGTTGACTTATGTTCGACAGTGCAATACACGTTGATAGCGCAATACTTAAGGGCATGTATGTGCAAAGCAATTCACTTGCACTCCGATTTATTAGAATTTTAAACGCACAGCATCTGTTGTTTATACTTGAGATGCAGGGATCACTGAAACCTCCATGATGACTCAGCCAAAGGTACACGTTTCAAACAACGAATGCAGCATACGACACTTATCATAACGGGACCCTGTAAGACGCACACGATTGGTGTGATGAGGCATATTTTACTTCTCCGCGTTTACAGCGTTTACCCTTCTCGACAACTGCCGAGGCCCCCTCGGTGGGTCGAATTTACTGGATGTCCGAGTGTTCTATGTGAAAGTTGGCGCGCATGCATTGATAGAGCATCCTGTCTCGCCTGGTTGGCCTGTAGGCATACACGATTCATATAAGTGTGTAGACTAAGCATCAAAATATAGCGCCAAATATAAGAACAAACTTTAAAGGGGAAGAAAGTGTGCAAGGCAACTCTGAAATGTCTACTTTTCTTATCTTAGGTACATGCATTGAGTTTTATTTTTTTTGTTATTTATGCATACAATGCAGATTCTCAATGCGATTTCTCATTTGAATACTTGACATTTTCTAAAGCATAGGTGAATAAGCTAAGAAACAGAAAATATTGTAGAGGTTCCACGCTCGCATAAAATATCCAGCGTGAATACCTACTCAAGCAGGCCATTTACGTAGTTCCGAACGTAGTTAGAGTATTTGCAAAAGCGTCGTAAAAATCACTTCCGTAAATATTCCAAAAAACAGTTCGTCATACATATATTTTGGTGAATGCCACCTCTTTTTGAGCTCCCAGCAATTAGACACGTTAAAATCTAAAAAAAAAAAATCTTTAGACAGTAATTGTGCAGTGCAATACTAGCGAGACGTCGTCCTTGTAAACTAGAGATGCAGCATGCCGCAACCTTTAGATATGTTTCGAAACGTGCTTTCAATTATTCTTTAACGTTAACAAAACAGAGATACGTAAGAAAATGGTAAGATCACAAATAGGAATGGGTGTTGTCATTCTTTAAAATGGCAGATATATCTCCTCTTTGATATATAGGATAATTATTATCCCTCGATGCTCTTGCGTTTTTTTTCCTTGTTTTCTACCAACATTTTGTAACAAATCGCCCAAAACAAGAAATGACAATCTGTACGCCTATAAACTCTATTTCAGTAAAAAAAAAAGAAAACAACGTGTCAGCAAGAGTTGGGTCAACATAATTTCTTCTTGTTGATCAA
Source organism: Ixodes ricinus (assembly GCA_037355805.1). Classification (NCBI taxonomy): domain Eukaryota; kingdom Metazoa; phylum Arthropoda; class Arachnida; order Ixodida; family Ixodidae; genus Ixodes; species Ixodes ricinus. Next base: position 1,897 of record JAZHYW010050045.1, read on the forward strand.
GCGGATTTTCAGTAATGTTAATCCCACAAGCGTCCATACAGTCAGTTCGCCTTTTTAAGAACATTAAGATAAGATGAGTCGTCGGATCATAGAAAAATTAAATTTTTCTCAATTATCTTTGAAGGAGGTAACGGCATATATTCTTGAACCCTCGTGTTCTATTGGATACGCTAGTGTCATCATCTCATAAAGTTCGAGCTTTCTGCGATATATAGTTCATTATCCTGGGCCGAAAAACATGCTTTCCTTTTCTTGGGAACTTCCCGTAGTTGATAGCTTGTACAGCCTATTCATCCCTTGTGACATTGCCTTGCGAGCGTAGTTTTTATAAGTCCGTTCGGTGCGTTCCACTGAAAATCCAAACCCTCGAGCAACTTTAAATGAGATATTCAATCATATTAAACATTCTTTACAACCCATATATTCTCAAATTCCTGACTCCTTTCATGAACCCTGATTCTGCAACTTGCCTTAGCGCTCGCCCGAGATGTCTCTGACGACCACAAAAGCCTAACTGCGCAGCGTGATCCTTGCAAACAGTCCTGTGAACATGATAATAAATTCTCCCAAAGAGAGCAAGGTCCCGTGCTAATTCTCTAATTTGGCACAGGTTACTCTTCTGACATAGCAAAACACTTAGGGGCCAAGGGAGGGCTCACCTCGCCGCTGTTCCTCACTCTCCTCCATGCCAGATTGATTTGCCGGGCAAGTTTACAAAAGGCTTTACGTGGTCCTGCTCTGGAGACCACTGCGGACTGACACTGACATTGGTCAGCGTCGACGTGCCACGCAAGGAACCGGCGGCAGGGACCCAGCAAAGACGTCAAGGCCACCCCCTCGAGCGAACCAGAGGTGAGAGGTAAACAGCATCCGTCTCGGGCTCAAAGGTTCGGTTTGCAGGATTTGCAGCCAAATAAAACTGGTTGCAACTCCTACTAATCTTTTGTCTCGCTTAAGTTTGATTTTGTAGCCTTCAAAGTATAGGTATGCTACAGACTAATTAGGCTGACTTTGTTTTTTGGTATTTTAGTGGAATCGTTTTTGTTCACTTTGGTCTGAACTTTTGGCTCTCGAGGTCTGTTGTGAATGTGTTGGAGGCTTCCAACTTGAAGCTGCAAGAGACAGTGGCTATCGATTTTTTTAATTCTCAATCGAACAACTGAATGGACATTCTTTTTACTATACTTCGTTTCAGCTTGGGTCAAGACGCAGCCGATGCTACGAGCGCGAGCGTGTGCCCCTGAAGAGTGCTTGCATTACGAGCGCGCGTGCTTGGCAGGGACGCTGAAAGCCGGAGCTCGCGCTTGTAGCATCACCTACGTCTGGACCCAAGCTGAAAACGAAGTATAACGAAGCTCCGTAGTTGTCTGCGAACAACAAACGAAGTACAGCCCTAGCTGCTGCCGCCCATTTGAAACCACTAAAATTGTGCCGTTGTATCCGGCTTTTATTGCTGTTCGTGCGCCTTGATTCCAACGATAAAAAGAACTATCAAAGAAGACGAAATACGTTCAAACATATGTGGCTGAATGTGTTTTCCGTGCGGGACGTGGCCTTCGGAAATAGCGGAAGCGGGAAGCGAAGCCAGTTGATAGCGGGTACTCGTGCGCAGAAGCGTATTCGAAAAAGTGTCCTTATGAATGCAAGCTTTACCTCAACATGCATATAATTTTTTTTTCATTATCTCTAGGCGCGAGTTATTTAGCCTGATAGACCCTTTTCAAAACACCCATCAAAGAACCTTGGTGGTTGCCATTTTGTTGTCACGAAGCGCGGGAGTGAATCCGAGTACTCACGGAACGTTGACGTACGTAGCACTCGTCCTCGATACGAGCTGAGCCGATGTCACGCCGAACGCTGACCGAGTCGGTGCCTAATGCTGACCGAGTCCTCGTGTCCGAAAAAGTGCTCCGAGTACGTGGCCAAACAGTGACTGCATTTGGATAATTGGCGCAGAAGATACTATAGTTGGTGACAGGTGCAGAACGAAGTGGAAGCTCCTCCCACCTTTCTACTTCCAGTGGAGCGAACGGTGGAGAGGGAGGTCACCTCCCCTCCAGCGATTCAGCTCTACTAAGGTGGAAAAGAGGTGGGAGGAGTGCTTCCACACTCGTTTGTGACTTGTCACCAACTATGGATGCCACACGCACTTTTGAAAAGGGTATACGTATTATGTTTATGTCGCTGTGTATGTATCGAAAGTGCACGCCATTACAAAGAAGTAATGAGTTCTTACCGAAAGCCAGGTTATGTTAAGACCTCTCCGTCATTTCTGTCTGGTCTGTTGTATAATTTGGGCTAAATGTTTGTAATGAATTGTCGTCAAAGTTAATATATATATTTTTATTTGGTGCATGATGTGATTGCTTCAATATTTTTGACGTTGTTAATTACTCCCAAACTGGGTCGTAAAATTTTAATTTCGCCCTCTTTATTTTCATGCTTTTTGTGGAGGCTGGAAATTATAAAGCAAGGATTAAAGACATTATCTGAAGGGCCCTAAAGACACCTTGCATTGTTGTGCCTTCTCGGAATAGGCCTCTTTCAAAATTTATAGAAAAATAAACTTCTTCTCCTCCCCTCGGTGTTGAGCAATAAGATGGGAAGAGAGATGATTGTATATCTGAGGGTAGTTCTTTTTTATAATTAAATAATTAATTATTCACTTTTCTCAGCGTTTTTCAGCATGCCGATGTAGACACAATGGACAATAAGTTTCTGTCTATACTCTCCACACTACACAGCCCTTCACGCTACGCTAGCTCACGCATACAGGTTAAGTTAAACAGTTTTGTTTGCGCTACTGTGAAATTGTGCTCTGCCATGGAAATTACGCCGCTACAGGCCAAACCTTTCAGCTCGTAGAAAAAAAAATGTAAAACTGTTACTCTTGAATCAATATAGACGAGAAATTTAGTGTCACAAATCACTTCTTTGGCTGAATAGATTATCTACGCAAATGATAAATTTACGCTGTATTTTGTAAAGCCTTCGAGGACAGGTAAGCCCGTATTTACTAAATATGCTTATTGGCCGTTAGTTACATATAATTCTCACTTTTAAGTGCAATATTTCGACTGCAGTTAATTGGCAAGAACAAGTAGGTGACCTTGTGGACAATTAGGCTTGCCGAAATAGTGAGTAGATAGCTCTAACATAATAAACAAGTGTCGATTATGTCAACAAACCAGAAATAAATCACTTAAGAGACTGCCCCTTCTTTTTCCTCATGTTTTCTACCTTCTTATACCTCGGAAAGGTTTCATACTAGCCATTTGACACCATTAGAAAGACTAATAACATCGAGGGTCTATACAACTAAAAAACACCTCCGCCATTCCCATAGAAACCAAAATCACAGGAAATATCGCTAGCTCTCATTTGCGGCGTGTACGGCGCCGCCGTCCAGCACGCGCAAAAAACAAAAAAAAGACCAAGTAAGTACAAAAAAGAAGGCATAGCAGGAGAGTACCACTAAGGCCGTCCGTCAATGGTCCATGAGACCAACAAACACAAACGTGTATACGTCTGCCAAAACCAATATTTGTTCTTGCGGCCATGGGCGAAGAAAGATATCTTTCCACTCGATCTTGCAGCTCTGCCTCGTGAGTTGTTGTAGCCAGCGAGGTTTGTCTAAAAAGCCTCTACTTACGCCAGGTGAAGAAGGAGAGTCGACCATCCGGAGCAAAGTCTTCTCCAAGCATCAATATCGCGACATGAAGAAGAAGAGAGGAGGAGGAGGAAGCGAAGAGGAGATAAGGGAGAAAGAAAAAATAGAGTTCATCTGACCCTCAATTTATCGAACGGTCTGGCTACGGGAAACACCGCCGGTTTGGTTTCGTATGCAAATCGGATGTGCATGCGGCCTGGTGTCTTCGAGGGCGCGACATTACTAACGCTCCAGAGCAGAGCGCTTGTATGCGCTCTTGTCTTGAGCGCTTAGTGTCATATTTTCTGGGAAATAACAACGTGTTTCTAATGCGTTTGTTTTAACGGGCTCAAAATCAATAAAAGCAAGAAGACATATACATATTTTTTTGTTATGCGTGCTGCGAAAACTCGTTGACATATGCCCATGTGTTCTTACAGTTTGATATATAAAGATTGTGTATTGTTGGATAGTATTGATGGCAATGAGGGCGATAGCACCGAGACATGTTCTTATCGAAACCTAGAGCAAGACATTTCGATAGATAAAAAATACATTGTTGGTCCCTGAGCGACCGAGCGTTGCGTTGCTGGCTGGTTTGAGTTGAAACTCGCTTGTGAACAACTTGTCAATATTTTTCATCAGAGAAATGAAGAGTGTTAAGAAAAATTTGAGTAACAATATACTTTACAACACAGACGTTTCGGAAAAAAAGTATTTCCTTTCTCAGTGTCTACAACCTAGTAGATACTGAGAAAAAAAAACATATTTTCAGAAACGTCTGCATGCTGACAGTCTTATTGTTAGTCAAATTTATCTCAGCGTTATGAAAGCATAGAAGGGATTCTTAGAATGTGCGTTAACTTTCGAGGTGTCGTTGTCTCTTTCGCTTATGTTACACTACGTGACCCAACAAGTTTTAGCATTAACGGATATTTGGTTAGGGGTCTGTTGAACGATAAAAAAAATGCAATGAGGGACGTTTAGCTTCAAACGATTTGCAACAATGTTTGGACTTCATTTGCACATTCCCAGCGTCGTGCTTTAAGGATGATTATGCGTGTGCCAGGTGATCGATACGCCGGGCTGCAATTTATGATTCCTTAGGCGTGACAACAACCGAAAATGTTGGGTTTTCTCGAGTTGCACGCCTTTCTCAAAACAATGCTAGTATCGATTTTATGACTAATCTCAGATGTGCCGCAGGTAACGGAACCTAAATTGTGTTACGTGTTCGGTTATACCCAAGGTGAAAATACCTGTTCACTTTTTCGAAGTTATCGTTCCCGACTGGCTATAGTACTCTAAATACGTGAATCCTATTCAAGTGCAGAAGGCTAAACGCTACTTTCGAAGTAAAGAGCGTTTCCTCGTCCGCTTGGCTTTCTCCGAAGACGTATGTTTGGTATGTTTCGAGCAAGCAGCACAAAAATAAAAGTTGGATGCCACACCGCTTTAATCATCTCTCCCTCTCTTTAAAAAGAAAGACAAGCCTCTAAGGTGTTGATTGCAATCTGGTGAACGTTTTAGTCGTGGCTTTAAAGTTACATCGACGGCTTGGCTTATGCAGTTTCTGACAGACTTCTATCCTTATTGTTTCTTTAACGACTCTCTTTATGTCATTCCGCTCTTTACGTAGAACTTCCGTCTCTGACCAGTACGCAGGATACAATTGTTGCACTCCTAAATGTGCGTTGTGATGTTCTGAGTTCGACGCACTTGTGCTTGCATTTCTCTTATGCCTCTAACAACCTGTTGTTAAACGTCACGTCATGCATGATGCCAAGGTCTGGTCCCACATATCCCAACCCGCAAGCTAACGTTATCTGCAACAACACTCTCTGTCCATGGAACTGATGGTTGCAATGGGCCTTGTGGCAGCCTTTATGATTTAAAACCAAAATGGCACGTCAACCTTTTTTTTTTTTTTTAATCTGAGTGAGATTAGTACGTTTATTCAACACTTTTTGCGAAAGTCCTGAAGGTTTTGTGAAATCCTGCGGAAACACGGGATCACTGATACAGCCTTCCGTGTTTGCTTTCCCTTCGCTGATGGCCGTCTTTAAAAAACACTTCCAATTACCTTTTTTATGAATTACTCGTTATATAATGCAGGTTTTAGCCTAACTTATCGTCATTTTTTGCACCACAGTTTCCAGGTGCTAAACTTTAGACAAAATGTTGGTTCGCTCGGAAAGAGAAAAAAACAAAACAAATATGCCAACCGAGGAAGCGGAGGACACCCCACGACCGAAGTGACATTTTGGATGCTTCGTGAGACTTACTGTTGTTTTCTTCGTTTTATTATCGTTCCGTGTATCTCCGGTTACTACAGAAATCTTCACTAGCTCGCCTGTGTTTCTACCATTTCTTCGTGTTCCCGGTTTGTTTATATTTGTTTTGCGCAATCGCAAACAGCAAGCACGAACGCCTTGTCCAATCATCCCAAGACAGAGGGTAGCAGGCCACGGGCCCTTGTGCTGGCGATCATCGATGGAGCGGCGGACACCGGTGAGGAGATGTTCGGACGGTACTCCCGGCCCACTGCCAGTCCCCGGACTTTGCCGTGCGGAAGGCGAAATAGACCCAAGTCGCCAAGCAATCGCAAACGGTTTTAAAGGGACAATTTCAGGTGGGTGAAGATCATACACTATGTCCATATATGACACTAAATCTGTGGTAAGGACAATCGTCAAAAAAGAAAACAAAAGTCTACATTCGCGGTCATATTGCAAAATCGGACAAAAGGACAGTCTCCAAACACCGTCGGGGCGTGGCTTTGTTTTACTTTGATGACGATCCCGTCAAATTAGTCAACGAAAACCGTCTTAAGGGGGCACACCACCTAGGAGGGTCAACTTTTGAACCCTTGGCTTAAAATTAATTAAATTTACAGGGTAGGCTGGTGGTCACGCTAGAGGGTGCATAACAAAATTTCAGGTCTGTCGGGTAAATGAGAAGGAAATTAGAACAGCTTCTATCAGCAACACGTCCACATTGTTTAGTAAACCTATCGTCGGAAAACTATCACAATATTCAAGATTTGTATTCGCTAGATATGTAGCAGAATGCCTAGGGGGTGCGGCTATGGAAAGGTTTTTGTAAGAAGTCAGTTATTTCTATAAATTTTCTCTTCTGCAAAATTGGTCAACTTTTTGGTCTTCTGTGTCTTCGACAAAATGTCAACATTTTTTATAAAAGACATCTGTAAAGTGACAAAAGCATTCCATAGCCGCACTCCTTATTAAATTTCAGTCAGGAAAAGTGAAGAACGAGCCTTCCCTGTATTGCCATTATCAAACGATAGGTTGACTAAAATGGAATTTATACCAAAAAGTGGAACGGAGAAAAATGCATTCAAAGTGCTCCAAACCCTACCTTTTCTTTAGCTTCAATGGACAGAAAATAATTTATTAAAAATTAACTATGCAGTCTAAACTAATGAAACTTTCTGGGAATACTCTCTAGATGTTGTTGGATGTATTTATGTAATTTTTCAAAATCAACTTTTTTGCAGAAATTTTTTTTCTGGGTAGTGTCTCCTTAAAACGTGATTGCATCCTACGTAGCAATAATGCAAAGTGTCTTGGAGCAAGATTAAGTTCTGTGCGTTGATAATTTTGTCCTCGCGTTTCCAGCGAACGCCATGTCTTTCGTGCGACGTACGAACCGTGCGACTTCGGCTTTAAGACTTTGAGACGCAAGCCGCCAAAAAACCAACACAAACAATCCTCGTTCATCTTTCATTATTGAAAAAGTGACTCATTTTGTATGCCTGGATATGTTGATAAAATTAAGTGTAGTAGTCTATTTATTAAAAAATAGTCCTTACTCCTTGCGTTGATGAGAAAGACTTTTGGTTTCGAGGTTCGAAAGACCATCCTAATTTTTTGTTGATGCACAACGCTATTGAAACCCACGAAGGTATTCTGAAAATTAACGCCGAATACAATTTTACGTTTTAAGACTGCACAATGTTCTGGTTACTTTAGCCAATTCAAACACACCTTTCAAAGCCTCATCCTTTCAGTTCAAGAGTGTGCAGTGACCCCCATTCGCAGCTCATTTATAGGGTGTCCCAAGTCACAAGGTTCGATCTAATATGAACCGTAAAATTGAAGCCTGCACGTAGCAATTTAAGCTTTTCGTCAAAAGTGTATTTCACAGGTCGTTCTTTCTTTTTTAAATTACAAAATGTAGCTTTTTTTGTCTAAAAAAATAGGACCAAAAAACTTGCCAGGGTCAACGGCGGGCGGAGACGCAGACGACGAAGTCGAGTCGCGGGACGCGTTTGGCGCGCTATTGATAGATGGCGTCGGGAGCAGCGTCGGAAGGTGTATCCGACCAGCGAAAGCAAGCAGACGACACGAAGACGAAATGCGCTGCCAGCAAAAGTGCCGTCGTTATGCAAACACTTTAGTTTACTTATAAGCTTTGCTTTTATTGTTTGCATTGATTTTTTTAACCAGAGGTACATCAAAAAGATTATGTTCCTGGTGATAAAGCACAGTGGTCCCGAGAAGTCTTGATAAGTTCGTAGCGCCATCTACGAGAGTCGAACGCGCCCGCTATTCGACTTGGTCGTCTGCGTCGCCGCCCGCCGTTGACCCTGGCAAGTTTATTGGCCCTATATTTTGCAGGAATAGAGCTACGATTTGTAATTATACAAAAAAAACCGACCTGTGAAGTACACCTTTGACGGAAAGTTCTGATTGCTATGTGCAGGCGTCGATTTTTACGGTCCATTTAAGATCGAGCCTGGTGACTCGGGATACCCTTTATGATTGTATGTTGTACAAGGGCGGCAATCACTAAACGCTAGTATCGCCTTGGTTCGTAGCTTTTGCCTTCTTGCGATGTCAGCTCGTGTAGACGTCGACATCCCTCTCGCGTCCTCTTATCGGGGGTCATTTATTCTGAATCTTCAGCGGGCCAACATCGAAATGAACGCAACGTTCCGTTCAAGCAAGTAGTTTAGTGGAAACGGACAAAGCATGTTGTAAAATGTGCGAGCAGAAGTCCTTACTAACGGACGCATGCGATAATCCGCAACGATTGAAGAAAAAAACAAAAACAGGTCCGGTTTGTTGTAGAGGGAGCCAGAAAAGACTGAGGCACACGAGCATTGTATACATGGCTTGCACAGCGTCACGACAGTGGTGGCCTTGAGACTGAGCACGTACCTTCTGCAGTCTACATTTGGCACCACGGAACCTGTTCTTTCTCAGCTCACCGGAAAGGTGAAGTTACGTTACGTGCAAGTCAATGTGTGTATGTAATTTGATCATACTCTTCGTACCCGCGGTATGAGTTGTGCTTGAGCTAACTTCGCATGAGAACAATCCCTGTGGACGCTCCCGCACACACAGAGTCCATGCGTTCTCGCAAACATATGCAGCTGAAGTGCATAAACTCAAGCGCGCAGGCGTTTCTGTGTTAATATGGAGCACGCTTGGTAGTCGCATTACTCATATTTCGTTTTACATATCATATATTTTTATTTAAATAATACTTACAGGATGGATGCACGGAAGGCTGGAGTTGGAGTCTGTATTTCCACAGCAAAAAAGTAATATCATTCACATACTTTCATTGAATCAAATATTTGTCATTGAAGCATATTTTTAATTTTTGCTTAGCTCCATAATCATTAACGACAGGCCCGTATTTTCCCTTTGAAGCAAAACACGTACACGCCTAGAGTGCTGCAAGCGTACGAACGAGAAATACCCTCTTATAAAGCAGAGCAATATAATAGGAACATAAAGAAAGTGAGGCATCTAAAGGGGCACTAGACAAAATAAAAAGATAAAGTTCAGCATAAATTAATAGTGCTCCGACATAATTCTCATGATGTTTCTGGACTGTATCGTCATATTTATATGTCTATGCAAGATTATGTAGTTTGCATATAATCCTCGATCGTCAATTATATGCAATCTATATCTGTACCTATATGCAAGATATCGATCATAGGACGCATGCACAAATTGACTTGTTTACTAAAACCACGATTTGTGTCGCGTGTTTATGTTAGGAGACCCACTCTGTAGAAACTTTCGGGCTCCAAACAAAATCAAAAGCTTGTTCGATCAACGAGGTAATAATCCTGCCTTGTTTTGAATACCATTATGTACAAATATTTGACGAAATCAGTACTAATTTAGTATCAGAAAATTGATCAATCCTTATGGCAGAAACCACTAGCACCGTCATCTGAACTCGGTTCTCCATCTTATAACTGCAAAACCAATATTTTAGTAGCTAAAATATTAACTAGAGCGATAGACCAGATTTTGCGTTAAAATATGCGCTGTATCATTTAAAAGCGTTGGGTGGATCAGCCTAACAGAATGAATGATTTAACAAAAATTAAATTGTATGAACCAGAGCATGTTGAATGTTTATTTTTGTCTTTTTGTGGATAAATAAGTGAAGGACTAATATTACGAGTATAAATGGTTGATGTAAAGAAGGACATAAGAGCTCAAAGGGACGTTAGAGTGTCGAGATCTGATTGGAAGCGATTAGTGGGAGCCAGAAGAAGGCTTTTTCTCTCCACTGTCCTCCAATCAGAGCAAACAAGAGCGTCGTCTGCTGCTCGCGCAGTCTTTCGCGTTCGAACGCCAAACGGCGGCGTTTGAACGCATATAATATAGATTGGCGCTGCATTTATTATAGATCGGCATCGTATTTAATACAAATTGGCATCGCATTAATATTCTAGATTGGTATATGGTTGTAGCAGCTGGGCTTCTTCGCACTAAGTCTGCTCAAGCAGGAAGCTGAAGCAGGAAGCCAGCTTTAAGTATTGCGAAGAGGTCCCCAACTTTGGTCTGCGCTTTTTACAGAAGGTTGGCATTTCACGTCTCTGAATGTTAGAGTGGGAAATCAAGTTTTACGTAACTAGTCTAGCACACACTGCCAAAGCAGGACGGTACATTGATACTTTAGACCTATGTTGTTGTAAAAAATAACTATCTCCAAAGTCCGGTCTAGAAACATGCTTTTCGTGTAAGGATTGTCAAATTACTAGGCGCTGGGAAAGACCAGCATTCTGCGTTAAGTCCTTTTTTCGAACTCTTTCTAACTTTCTAACTTTAACGTTCCGTACATTGAAAAGCATGCGGGAATGGTCTCAGCACGCACCTCGTATAGACAAGCCTTACACGAAAAGCGTGTTTTTTTTTTTCGTGTTTTTTTTTTGTGCGATTTTTCTTCCAGAATTTTTTATTCGTAACATGGGTCTAAGTCAGAGGTCTCAAACACGGGCCCGCGGGCCACATGCGGCCCGCGACTCGCTTGGACGTGGCCTGCCGGTCCAACCGGCTACGAGTCCCGGTTCCCATTACTCGAGCACTAGAATTGGCATTCGCCATAGTGATCTCATCTCGTCGATTACTTTTCGATCGAAAAGTGGCTCTGCTCTTTTTAACGTATTCTAATAGTTTAGACTTATCTGTGTTTATTTTTTCCTTTGTTTTGCTTTATTTTTTGCCTTCCACGTGTTTTGTAATGTACAACACTTCCGCTTCTAGGCCGTAAGCGCAAGCTATTCATTCTTTGAAGGATAAATCTCGGCTGCGCAAACTTTCGATCAGCAGAGCAACCGCCAAAGATAAAGGCTTCAATTCGGGATTCTGGCAAAAAAAACAAAAGGTCATTATTAAAATACAAGTGTGTTCAGAATGTTCTAATAAACATTTCCAGGAAAGCAATAACCGCCAAAATTTATATTCAAAGTAATGTTGAGCTTGATTAATTCTGAGTGACTGGAGCAACGGGAACGATGGTGGCACTTGCTCTCTTGTTCTATTAAATGTGCAGAACGTTGCAGGTGGTGTCATTTTATTTCGTCTATCACATAAGATCACGGCAGAAAGTAGTCATATAAACAAATCAAATCTAAACATGTGACTGGCAAAACTGTGAGTTTACAAGTAGCATACAGCACGAGGTCTCTTCTCTTTACAATCTCTTCAGCCCACCCCTCCACCCTCCGACCTTCCGTGTGGGCTATCTGGCCCCCACACCCAAATGAGTTTGAGAACACTGGTCTAAGGTATCAAACTGCCAGCAGGACTACGGAATATGTCTATACTCTGTAGTAGTATACGTCTACAGAAGCATTCTCTTCATGTTTCCAACACAACGAAAAAACACAAAAAAACTAAAACTTTCAGATTACCATTTCTATGCGCGAGCAAAGAGAGTTCGCTCTGCGTACTTGTAAGCTCAGCTAAATTATGAATACAACTAGCCCTCTGCGCAACAGAAGTTTTCATTTATTACTGCAGCTAAGCTGTGTACGTCTTCAGTATTATATCGCCTTGATTTTGGTGTGTATAGCAGATTTCCGAAACGAAACTAGGTCAGCTACAGCTTTTACCCAAAAATTGTCTGCCATAATGTCTCATACTTCCAAATATAATAAAAAGATTCTGCGACACCTTACCCGTGAAACAAAGCTTACAATTTACAGCTTTCTGTGACATCTCCTCTTGGGCCGAGCTATTTTACAGCAACGATGAATGCATAAGGTAAAAAAGAAAAAAAATCTACACATTTAACTGCCAGATGGCGAAAAGGAAAGCATGCAAAAAATGAAAGAAATCAGAGACGCTGCAATAAGGGTACACACGCCTGCCCGCTGGAGACGATTAGACATTATTAGAAGACACACAAAAAAAGACAGCACCAATATTTAAAGCACGAAAAATAAAAATAAACCAGGTTGGTTTTAATTTTGTTTTATACACAGACGAAAGTAATACATAAAAGAAATACAAAAACATAATAAAAAAACTGAGGATACCCGACCGATCGAAGCCATAACTCTTAATGCCACCAGTTTCCCCAAGGAAGCGTTAGACCCGCATAAAACAAAACAACCGCTGCAAAAAGAAAAAAAAATCGACGCCGTAAGTATTTATTGTTGGAGCTTCGCCTAGCTCGGTTACTTTGTTATCAAATTGAATCTGACTTCTAAACTCCCGCCTAATTTCACCTGTTGCTCGCGGGAATCGATTATGGAAGGCCTTCATTTTGTGGGCGACTGCAAAAATGTGTATTTACGCGTAAGTATAGTGATCGATGCAGGCGAAGCTTGTTTTGTATATGAATTATCGGAATATTTGTTTTGTCAACAGATTATCAAGAATATTTGTGTATAACTTGAAGAAGAAGCCATCGAGTAATAAATTGCGATCAAGCTTCATACAAAGGCGAATGGTTTTGTTTTAGCTCGCACAACATGTTAGAGCCCCATTATTTTATTGGCTCGCGTAATTTTTGCAACAATCAGTTACGTGCGCTGCACAAAATTATTATTATTATTATCAAACAAAAATAATCAATTAGTTGTAGTATAGCTTCAATTACGACACTGTTTTTCATTTGCAAGACGAAACAAACTGCTCAGATGCACAATATATAAAATAACTGCTTTCCTCTAAGCAGATCTTTTAAAAATCCTTGGAACCACAATACGGAATTTAGACTGGATTCATCTGAACCTCTGAGGGCAAGGCTGCGTATATATAGTGTATGTAGAACAAAAAAATCTTTTAAATTTTGCTTCGGCATTCTCCTTCCGATTCAAGAGATTCCTGATATGGCTCGAGCTGCCCGTATGTGATTACTCCAATCACTTTTAATTTTAAATCTGTCCGCGGCGAACGCAATGGTTCACTGAATTAAATCAAGCAGGGCCGAAAGAGCATCGTCACTGCCCTCGTTTGCAATCACCGACTGAAACAATGGGTAAGTAACGGCGCCGTGACCCCACGTAACTTATTTTTTTTGTGCAATGTGGAGAGCAGGTTGTGCTTTGAATGAATGGATAGTGGGTAGACCCCTGTTTTAGATGCCCCGTTATCCTCCTATTATCTTTTATTTATTTATTTTTGTTTCAATCAGCCAGTAAGTGCTTGTCGTTCTGACATCATTGCAGCCTGTAGGCAAGAAGCAGACGAACTTGCGCCCACCGTTGGTTTAGCCGTTGATAGCGAAACCACAGAAAGAACCGGCACAATCGTGATTGTCTTTTGGCGCTGATTGTATTGACGTGTGTGTGTGTGTGTGTGTGTGTGTGCGTGTGTGTGTGTGTGCGTGTGTGTGTGCGTGTGCGTGTGTGCGTTTTCGTTTGCTTGGTTATGCGACGAGCCTAGAAAATCAAGAAATCGTCCTTTCTCGGTTGCGTTTTTCTAGCCACTTCTGGTATGTCAATACGTCGCAGAGCGCCACGGGACTTCATATAAGTGCCCCGGATGTTTTGTGCAAAGTTGGAATTCGACTCATTTAAATAAAATCAACGATGTCAATTTGGATTAGTCTTGTATTTCTTATTTATTTATATATCATTTTTTGGTATTTTTTGTTTGCTTTTCGGTGGCGCTTTCTGCGGCGAGCTGATGGGTGTGCGCCTTCAATCAAGCGAACGCGCTTTCCCCAATGACCCCGAACCCCACCGAACCGCTCGAACGGACCGTGCGCATACACTGTTGAACTGGGAACGAGTAAATGGGATACGGAAGCGACCGTTCTCTCGACGAAACATGCGGTATGGGAAGGAGCAGAGTTGCTCTTTATTTTGGTTTTCTTTTCCTCATTCTTATGACAGAACGGGAGTCACTGTGAGCTGGGGGATTTGGGCTCTCTTCGACGTAGAAGTTTCCAAGGAGGCGAGGTGATGGAATCGGGGTGGGAGTCGAGGAGGATTGGAGGGGCCGATAATATTTATGGCGAGAAGAGCGACCCCAAAGTTTGCGGGGGCGATTGCGGCACAGCTTTGGGGTGGAGTCGCGGTTAAGGAGACATTGTGGGGAGAAGGGGGGGGGAGGATAGGGGAAAGTGAAAGTTCTTTGGAGGGTTCGAATTTCGTCCCAGGGCGGTGTGCCTGAATTCGTCCGTGACGCTGAATACGTGAGTGGGGTTTCTTAGGCTTGCAAATCAGACAGATCGCTTGCGCTGCAGGAATAAGGTGTCGACTTAGTTAAAAAATAAAAAAGGAGTAGCAGCCTAGGTGTTTGCAAGACATCTCATCCGGGAAACGGCGTAACGTGGGCAGCATGTTTTTTTTTCAGCTTTTACGTTTTACTATTCTGCAGAGTTAGAATTAAAAAAAATACTCACATCTGGTGTTTTTTCTTATCAAGTAGAATTTAGCCTGCCTGTTTCTTTGCCCAAAATAAGTTTATCTGGAAGAAACTTTCTCAATAGCAACATTCGTTAATGATTCACTTATAAAATTACAAAAGAAAATCAGCTTGGATTGTGCATTTATGCGAATGTAACAGCGTGCTTAACTTTCGATGTGCATTTGTATACAAAAGAAACGTTTCTAGAGTATGATCATCATCGATCTCTTTTGCGTTGCGAGTTTTAGGGTCTGTCACTCAAAGGTCCCATCTTAGAATAATAAAACATTTTTGCACATCGTGAGGTGTATGCGCTACTATAAGGCTAATGTACCGGGTTTTTTAAGAAAAAGAAACACATATTTCTCTTCCCAAACTAAAATACGCTTACCGAAGGCTCGGTCACCGACAAAATGTATCGTTAGCGCTTGGAACGAGATGCGAAAGCTTCGGGACTTCGCTTCCAAATATAATAAAATGTAGATTTTAAAGTCAACACTCGACTTCACGTCGCCTCTTACTTTTTTTTTTTTTAAGGGTAACTTTTGTTATTTGTGTTTTGAACGAGATTTGACATCTGCGCACCAATACAAACCAAAGAAATGAATTTAAAGTTGTGACGCTAGCAATGAAGTATCGAATGGGAATTGCCATTCGCTCGAGCAGAACTAAAAGCTAAGGCAAAGTGCGACAAATAAAGAAGATACAAAATACTAAACAGGCACTGAGGCCAAGAAATTAACTTTTTCAAAACATTTTCCACTATGAACTACGGCAAGGAAGGCCGACTCACGGGTCAGAAGTTCAGCTCAAGTATAAACAGTTCTCAACATTTCCCCACCGCAATATACTCTGTTGAAAAACAATAAACATATAGGAAACACGTTTTGCTGCTTCTTTCTGCAACTCGTTTTAATTTTTTTTCCTCTCTTCGGAGACTTTGAAGTTCATTTACATTCCAAAGTTTTTGTATTTCGCACACCAACCCGTTGAAAGACGTTACGAAGCAAGAACTCGCTCGAGAAAAACGGACGAATCGTAGATTACAACGGGGACCCAATATTGCAGTCCGAAGCAGAAGATGATGAATATACGTGACCCCAATAAACAAATGGATTGAGTTCTCGGCCTTGCCCCCGTCTATACTGTATCATATTTTTTTTCACGGATAGCAAACGCGCGCTTTATTCTCCTTGATATGCCAGTCAGATTGAGTGTTTCATAAATGACACTGCGGAAATTTATATTCCACCTCACCATTCTTCAACCGGAAGTTCTCTATGCTCGAGGAAATAAAGTGAGTAAACTTTAAAACCCGGAAACTTTGTGACGTAGTGTATGATCGAGGCTTTCAACTACGCTTTATTTTTTTTGTGCCATAATATATTTATATATTTGAATTCGAATGCTGGCAGTTCAAACTTGACTAGAAGTTTCACGAAACAAAAATAGTAAAGTGGTAGTACTTTTTTTGTTTTACTTTTGCACGTATGACTAGCAAGTGAGAAATACAAAACGGGAAAGAAAAAAAAATAGTGAGAGGTAGGTGGGATAAGAGAGAGAGAGAGAGATACGAAGAGGCGGCGACGATCATGGCAAATTTTCTGTTCTTCTGTAATACTATATCGTCCTTCGCGATATTATGTAGCCTGCCCTGCAGCATCTGGACACTGCAAATGGCTACAAAGTACGGGATGTACCGCTTTTTGCGACCGCTTCCCCTATTACCGAAGACACGTCAGCGTTGAAACCTGCACGGTGATCCTGCGAGTCGTTTCCTCAACTGATGAATGTTTTACCCAAGTCTCCAGTGTAAACCCTCCAGAACCTGCCCATTTACCAATCCGGCTACCTGAAAGAGCGTGAGCGTGTTTGCGTTTGCTTATTTAATTTTCCCATTTGTTCACTGAGTGCAATTTCACTTCGGCTTCGCTGTAAACTAAGCTATTTAAAACAAAAAGGATAGCTTGTAGTGGAAGGGTTTCTTTTGAACAGAAATACGAATTCATTCCCTCTGGTAAACTTTCTGCTTCGTTTCGTTCTGGCAAGAAGGTAGGTTGTGAACGTGGCTAAGCGCTCACTCATTATCTGCTCAAAGCTAAAAAAACAAAACAAAATCAAAACACGACGCTTTATTTTTGGCGCACATCATCCACCCAAGCGAATCCAGGTAACCTTTCACGTTTTTTTCCCTCATTATTGTATGTCGAAATGCGCCCAACTCGAGACACAGTGTTTCGTTTCATGCGGGAGCCTATGTTCGGTAGTTTTCGTAAACTTATCAAAGCACGCATCAACTAATGTCTTGCACGGGAGTTGGCACGAATAAGGCTAAGATGTTAGAGTGAAGTGTACGGTTTAACACTGCGCGACACGTTTGTTTTGTTCTGAATCAAAGGATTATTATTAAGACTACTATTATGGCGGAAAGTAGTCATTTGGTGAACTAACCTATGGAGTAAATTTTGATGCCTGCATAATACACCTTCAAAGTTATTTAAGCAGAAGTGCTCATGTCGTGTTCGCGCTTAGATTGTCGCGTAGTGTGCACATGTCACTCTAAATGGTTTCATTTCGTGGTGAGAGGGCGAAGTGACATGGTTGTGCTCTTGCGTGCAACAACAAGAATAGAGGGCACGTTATTTTTTTTTATAAAGAAGTGATATTTTTGAAACTCGTATTCCGAAGATTTTATTTTACTAATAAGACAAATAGAAATTGCGAGTATTCTATCGTAGATATTTATTTATTGACATAGTCATTCATTAATTGATTGATTGATTCATTTTTTAATGCTACAGTCAGCAGCGGCGATATCCCAGCAGAGGCGGGTTACGGCTGCGGACATACCAAAAGGTTTTCAAATGTGCCAACTTTTAGGCATTCAATAAGCAAGGACGGTATGCATTTCTACTGTTTAATGATACTAGGAAAACCTTTTTTGGGGGTGAACAGAGTTCATTGAAATGACATAATATTGACGCTATATGCCGTGAAATCAACGATAGTTATCACTTGGCATTTCGGATACGTTGTGATAGAGTAATTAAAGAAACATCAGCGTTTGACTGCGTTGTCCCAGATTGCAAAATAAATATTTTGTGTAATCCTTCGCACTACAAGCGTTGCAGAGTTTTTCTTATTTCTAGAATGTGCTTGCTGCTCTGAGAGTAGATTCATTAGGGTGAATAAAATCTTCACCGGTAAGTATTTTGGTTTTGAATGAAAACTTTACGTTTGTAAACGGAAAACGACCTTGTTACAGGGCCTGTAGTATGTGTCATCAGAGCTGATTGAAGGATACTAGTACGATGTATTATCTGAACCCTACATGAGAGCATCAATGAATACAAAAACATACTGGTTTAAATCGATGATTATAAATAACAAAAATAATTTATAATAAATTAAAATAAAATCGGTCGTTTCGATCGAATAACGTAATGCAATCGCAAGTATGCCATTATTTCAAGTCTTAATACAGTAAAGTTAATCTACTAATATCTCAGAAGAGATAACAGCATTCCTTTAATATCCGCAGCTATTGGGAGTTATAAACACTGCTTTTGATTAAGGTGGGTCATACAAATTAAATTTGTTTTTTCGTTCATATGCACTGAGTACTTTTCATTTTGTTGTTCCGCTTAAATTTCTTTGTTTTACCAATGTGTGTTCGGACTTTTCCGGTTTCTTTGTCGTATTTTATTTCTTCTTTTTTTGTTTGTAAATACAGTGTCTTGAAAACTCGTGTAAGAACAAAATATTTGGGATGCATCCCTAATTTTCTACTCCACCCGCCAGGTTGCTCGTGTAATGGAAAATAAAATAACAGAGCATTCGGTGATTTCGAATAGTTTTCGATCGCCTGTTTTCTTCCCCATCGAAGGCAAGTGCGGCTTCGTCAAGCCGACAGCAAAGGTGTCGTCTCCCTTCCTCGGCCTCGTCACGGATTTCATTCACGAGGTTAATCGATCACACGAAGCGAGAATCCCCCTGCTTGGGGCAAGGAGCGCCGAAAGGGAATCTCTCTCGATGGAATAGGGAGCAGCAGAGTAGGAACGCCGGAGGCTACATGCTTCCGATGAGGACAACGAGGGAAGCCATTTTCAAACTACTGGAATCTTTGACGGGCGTAGCTTTCAGGACAAGGATGAGCTGGAGGCGAGCGGGTCAAACAGAAATTTCTAGTATAATAACGCTGTAGAGGAGAATCTGGAGACGACGCCCTATTGACGCGGTGTTCGGATGCGCGAGGCAATATTTCAAGCTGGAACGCACGACGTTTGGTGTCCGAAGTTTATTAGAAACAGACGAAAAGGAAATGATCCGCATACAACTCATACAGGAATTACAATGCGAAAAGCCGTCGCGCGGTAGAATACATAAAACTGAAATGCTTGTTATGATACGCGTAGTCTTTGTAACAGAGGGTTGCATTATATTATCCGGTATAACGTGAAGACCCAAACAAAATATTGTTAAATTACGTCATCTAGGTTAAGGTAAAGAAAAGTTGAAATAGTTTGTCGAAAAAAAAAAACGACGTAGAACTAAATTCTCGCATATTTTTGTCCCGTGAATTAGAATATCACGCACATTCGACCAAAAGGTGGGCGCTAGACGCGAGAAAAACCGAACATCTAACCTGCGGCTATGACGCCATATCCAGGGAATTCAATTGCCTCGCGCGTGCCGCTTGTGAGGGAACGTGGGTAACGATTTCAAATGCTTGGGTAATCTTGCGGGAGGCGCGGGAATGTTGAGGTTTCTGTATAACGCCACGATTCCGTCTTCCCATTGAATATTCCTGGAACGGGAAGGGGGACTCAGTGTTGTGGCTACTTAGCTCATCAATCTTGAATCATTATTTTAGAATTCGTGAGCTGAAAAGCCAAATACAAAGAATTTGTTTTTTCTCTTTTTTTTTGAAATACAGAATTGATTTAGGTTCTTTTTAATACAGGAAGTACATGAAAGAGTGCCAGCACCAATTCACCGTGGTTCGGTTTTCAAAATAAATTGGTTGCGTAGGCAAGGCAAACAACCAACGTTTCAAATAAAAATAAAAAAGATGGCAAGAAAAGAGTTATAAAACAGTACTACAGGTTTCCGGTGCTTCCGATACAGGTAATGCCCTCACTATCATTTTTGTGTAATAATTGTCACCACTGGAAAATAAAACTGTGAACACCATTGCGGTTGTCATATGGCAACTTGAGCTATCAAATGCATATCGAGGTTTTTACGTCATAAAAAGTTTGTTTTTATCAACCCCGTACACTTTTAGAGGTGGCATGTGGCTCTTATTGTATGAACAGATTCAGGACTTGTATTTCTCAACTTTTCCGAGGATCTTTCAAGAGATGCGAGCGACTATTCTTATAAAAGCATATACGTTCAAATGTTCAGCATTTCAGGCATTGTGCACTAAACATACCAAACGTCTAAATTGAAGTTCTATGCTTTATTTGTGTGTTTTCAATCCCACTTCTAAGCTTTTTATTTTTTGTAACGCCAGCAAATACGCTTTCAAGCAATGCCGTTTGTCTTGATTAATTTCTTAGGACTGATATTTTCAAGCACCGAATTGAAAGGTTCAGCGCTTGAAAATGTTTCGCTTTTGTGGCTTTTATTTTTAATGCTTTTTTATGGGTTTAATAAAAAGCAAGTATAATGACAGTGTCTTCGCAATTTACTGTGAGCAAGGAAAGCCATCATAAAGCAAGGTAGCCTTTCGGCTGAGCCCCAACGTAAGCAATTTAATGGAGGGGATTGAGGTTCTTCTTTTACTTGCCTTCAGGCCACGACACAGGAACAAAGGACTTACATCGCCTTTCTCTTTGACGAACATCACTCGATAACGGTACGCAAGATTGCCACCCTCCCCCAGGCTCCAGTTCCACGCGCCCCTAATACCCCTAATGTTGTGCAGCCCTTGTGTATCTCGAAACTCCCTGTGCGCCTGAGTTTGCCGAACCAGACGTACCAATCTAAGAAATATAAGAGTAGGCGCCATCTAGGGCCGTCAAGGGCGCGAAGAAGTCTAACGCAAAATTCGTGTCATCGATCGTGTAAAAGGACAATGTAGGCTCCGCGCCAATACGTTTTCGGCACGCTGCACACCCAGACGCGCCACCAACGGTATTTATCTCACGTATTCAAACGCAAAATAATTCTCAAGTCGTCCAATTAAAGGTTAACAAAACCGACTCATATAGAACAAGCAGTTTGTAGGAGGAACGGCGCATTTAAACTCTCAAGTGTGAGCTACCTTTCTTTTTTCGTTTAAATTGCCAAAGTGAATTATGATACACGGGTCGACCAAAAGACAAGAAATCGAACAAATAATGAAAACAAAATCGACCGAGCAAACGCACAATCAACGGTGAACCCTCGTAACGATTTGTTTATTTCTTGCTCGAACTTAATTAAAATGGCTTCGCTTTTCTCGTTCATCTGACGCCTTCTTCATTAGGGAGGATCGCCTTCTCTCACAGGTTAAATTGTGCCTGCTTCAGCGGAACGGGCGACGCTCATGTCGCGTTAGAAGGTTTCTATTTAAGTACATGTAATCGTCAACATGGCCGGGTTGCAAACATACACCGGTTCTGTTAGCTTTTATTCTCTGGGATTCTTCGTACGTCCGGACACGGTTTATACATGAAGCAAGGTATGTTTGTATTGCTCTCAGTGGGAGGCATACAACTTCTGTAAATTATCTTATGAATTGATTTACATTTTGTGCAGGTAAGGAAACAAAAAGGTTCCATTAATTCGTGATGCGAATTATAAAAACAAACGTCTGATGCATACATACTTTTTTATATGTTTTTTACTTTTATTAAAATACCCAAATTAATCGATACTTCTTCAGTGACGCTTTACTACCAGTGAATATTTATTTCAGCTTGAGCATGAATAAGCAGTTCACCATTCAATGCGCAGATATCTCAACTATCGAACCGTAACATTTTAGTGGACACTTGCATAAAATACGACGGTTTATATTACAAGTCCTCGTAACTAATCCCAGTTAAAACAAGTTGTACAACAAGTCACGTTTTCAAAACAAATACATAGTGTGGGCACCAGAGTACTTATTTCCCGCTTCTCATTTTTGTTTTTTATAATTAACCGCTTCCGATATCGTCCACAGCCAAAGTTCCGCTCTCTGGGACACACCGCACTGAACAGCACACCTCTCCCAACTGCCGCACGCTCATCAGCGGGGAAGCATTATAGCAAATACCGGAAGCTTGTCGACCCTAGTGTCGACGGCATCCTAGCTCGCGTTCTCGACCAGAGCGAAGAAGCAGGGAAGCCTCGCAACACCACCGCGCTTATCGGGTCATAAACAAGGTGCGCGCGGACGCGGCGAATGTGCTTGCCTGCACAATGAGGCCGTCAACGTGACGCCCACCTAACATTCAAAAGCGAGCCACGTCTTTCTGCCGCCTTTGTTGTCCTGCTTCACAGCCCACAGGCACATTCGAGGCAGCTTGTTGATGCACGCCATCCTGGGTCGTTTACCGTATCCCAAGTGATTTTTTTGTTGTTGTTTTGTTTTTACAGCGCACATTGTACGTTTCTGGCTTTCCTCCTCTAAATCAAAATGGTTCTGCTATGGTACATCGAATTCCCCAAAAACGCTTTATTGAAAAACGTCTCTTTTTTTAGAAGCGTGGGATACGGGAATTGAGGCAACTTCATAAGATTTGAAGAACAGGCGAGTAGCTCATTTGAATGTGCTGCTGTGATTGGTGTCGAAGTCTTATGGTCGCAAGCGAAGCTTATGTTTACCTCAGAAATGTGTGACCAACGTGTTTATAAACACGTGGAATCGACGGCCACTGCTCCTGTTAAGTGGTGAGCAGAATGCTTGAGGATATAGGAAAGATACCCCTATGCCTTAGCGGCTTTATGCTAAATCCTCGTTCGACGACAGGCATAAGTGGAATCGACAAGAACAATAGTGTTAACCTTTGCACCAATCGCGTCGCTCGTCCATTAAAAAGGGCAATTAAATTAACTTTCCTCACACGTATTTTCCTTAGGTTTGCTCTAGAAAGGGAGAAAAATCATCGTTGAGAGGAATTCAATACGAATTTCAGGACAGCGAGCAACGTTCCGCTGGGTCGCATAAACGGACTAGCCAAATTAAATCTTCATCCCAACTCAAAAACCTGCCGCCTCAACAATTTCTCCCAGCCTCTTAAAAGAAAAGAAGGATTTGGTGTTTTGTAGACGATGGTCATGGTACTCACACCAAACTTCTCCTGCGCGATTGCGCAGAATGCAACAACGCCTGGGAAAACACTGGACGGGGACACAAGCAAGCGAGTATACAAGTCTCGAGCGTGATTTGACCTCTGCAAAAACCGCACTTTGAGCGCTGCCATCTTTGTCTGCGGGACTGTGGTACCACTTCTGAGCATGCGCTGTAACACTGATATGCGGGATATCAGACAGTGCGCATGCGTCCACAGCTCAGTGACTCAGCATGTTTCGCCCGGGTGATAAGCGATGCAAACGTCTATACAGGTGGCGTGGGTACCGTCACTGCGCGCCCCCATCGTTGACTGGATCGGGCGTCAGCTGGGAAGGTGGGGATCTTTCGCGGCGGCATCGCGAAGACAGCTGCCTTGAATGGACCTTTTCCACACACCGACGGCATAAGGCGGTGGCTGCACGAACTAAGAAATCGAGGAAGGACCTACCTGCGCTACCAATCGATAATGGGAGCTACGCTACCAGCTTCTTCGCTCTTTGAGCTGCGACGGGTGCCCAACGCGACTTTATAAAGAGGGGCATCCGCGGCGTCTACCTAAACGTCGTGTTTTTCTTTCCGTCCACTTTCTTTTTTATCTAACACAACTTATATAGCTATGCAGCAATTACGTGTTATACTCGCCGATCCACAGCCTCCTTTCGAATTTCCTCGATTTTTCGTGCCGACTTCCGCCGCTTGGCATCGGGCGTCTGCGCATGCGCAGAGCGCTTCTTGGAAAATGTCTCATTGGCGACGACGTTTCCTGCACTTTCCGACGTGCAAAAACGAGGAACCCGGCGTGCGTGCCGCTGGCTGTTCACGCACGGCGTGTTTGTGTCTGTGAGTCTGTATCGAGATTCGCGCAGACGTTGGCTGCACGGTGTCACACACGCACGAGGGGTGTAACGTATGTGGCGCGTTTGCCTTTCTCGTTCCTTTCTTTCCGGCGAGTTTGATGCTCATTTTTATTCCTCTCCTCCTCGCTTTTTTTTCATGCCGGCTCCACTCCACTATTCCATTCTTACTTCTTTCTTTACTTGTGTGTTGTTTTTTAGAGCGCGGTTAAAATACTCTCACAAAACCTTAATGTCAGTAACGCGATACTTTTTTTTGCTTTCAGAATTTTTATTTTCGAAATAAAAATAAAAAAAAGATATTAATAAAAGACATATAGGGAGCCAAGAAATCATAAATAAACGTTGTGAACTGTCAGTAATATCCGGTATTTCGTAAAACAAGATGCAGAAGATCGGTTTCGTGTAGTATTTGATTTCTCACCACATCTTTTGTCTTGCTCTTTTGGGTATAGAGGTTTGTAAGAAAGTCCTTCGGACGCCGCCATGTATCTCGCTAGTGGTGTGGGTACAATTGTCTGTCTGATAGTCAAGTATTAGCAAAGGCAGTGTGGTACAGCCTTAGCAGTGCTTGGCTATCAGACGATCTACGCACACCAGCAGCAAGATAGCGTCGGTCAGAGGTCGTACTTGCAAGCGGCGACAGTTAAATATTTATTACTGCGTTGCCCGGGAGAACGTTAGGGTAATCGACCTGGTGCTAATGCCACGTTCGAACTCCACGTCCACGTTTATGTATATATATATATATATATATCTATCTATATATATATATATATATATATATATATATATATATATATATATATATATATATATATATATATATATATTTATATATGAAGTGTTGAACAGTATACACGTGGGAGTGCTGCAGAATTTTCTGGAACACTGCAGGACAGACGTTTGGAGTAAATAATTACAATGCATACATCTTAACAGAAGAAAAACCGCCTGTCATACACGACTTTTCTTCTTTTTTTTTAACTACAAAACAACCCTTTTGAGGACTCAAATGTTGGTGTTCATACGTTAAGTTTTGTATACAATTTATGCATTATTTTTGTTGTCACGTTTTACTTTATAAAAACAAAGAAAAAAGCTAGCTTCTCAAGCTGCTCAAGCGCAGTAGCATGAATTAAAGGCTAAGTCACTTTTCAGAAACTGAACCTTTAAACTTCTCAAAGGTTTCTTTGATTTTTTTTGTCCGCTCTCATTCACGTTATTTATCTTTCTCCTGTCATATATTGACATATTCATGGTAAACTAAAGTCTGGCATATTTAAAGTGACATGAAGCATCGCACGCCCGAAAAGTTGGGTTGGGGAAAAGTTATTATTTTAAGGAGATGTTTCAATTGTATGAATCCTCCTGTCTGAATATCCTCACACATGTCTAGAACAGATGACAAAATTCAGCGTTAAGTATGTCAAGGAACAAGGTTATAAAGATAGTTTTACAAACAAAATATTAGAAAATAACGCCAAGAGGAACGTAGTTCACAGTTCAAGAAGAACTTTGACAAAGATGTCGACCCCATAAAAAATAAACAAAAACAGAAAACACACTCAATCCTTTCAAAAGATTTTAGCCTTAAAAGAAACATGTTTTTTGCTTTAATGCTACTTAACGAAAACCTACTGAGATTTATTCAACCAACGTGTACTTACAAGCGTAATCAAGACACGTCCAGCCGATGATCCTAAGGCACGGCTACCTTGGGAACTGTGCTTGGTGTGTCTTATCTTTTATGCGATTAGTGATGCATGAAATCGTAAATTGTGCTACGAATTTGTTTGAAATACTTTTCTACCGTCCGTCAACCTTGCCACCGGCACTCCCCGACTCGCTTTTGACGTGGCGTTTACGAAATTCCAAATTTCCCGGAGGTGGTCACTGAAAATTTCCCTACGTTTTGCGGGATTCCTTTTATTTGGCAGTAATGCAACGCGCGTTTTTACTTCACCATAAATTTGCTTTATTCGAGGAGGACGGGTAAAGTACCTTGATACTTCTTTTACAAGTAACGACAAGCAATGCAAATGACAAAGCACAGTCCACTGGAACAAAATGGCGGCATTCAGTTAAAATAAAGTCCCTTGATACTTCTTTTACAAGTAAAGACAACCAATACAAATGACAAAGCACAGTCCGCTGGAACAAAATGGCGGCACTCAGTCAAAATGAGGTCTCTTGATACTTCTTTTTACAAGTAACGACAACTAATAAAAATTACAAAGCACATTCCGCTGGAACAAAATGGCGGCATTCAGTTCAAACCTCGGCCATGCGCTGCCATCCGCGCTTTCTAATACCTGCACAGTCACGCAGTCTGTGCTTCAAAGTATGTCACTACTTGTAGGAAGCTTTTATCTAGGGACTTTAGCAATATCAGGTTCCTTAATCTGCGGCGTGACGGCCTTTTCTGAAAGGTTGTCATTGTACAAAACTAGAAAGTATAAAACCCGCGAGAACGAGGATTTTCGTAATCCGTTATTGTTGTCGTCTGTAGTCGTTATCAACCAGCCAGCTCGAGCGACTTCAATGAAAACCCGCACCTAACGAACTAAGAAGGCAAGCCTGCCATGATATGAGTGTACCAATCGTCAGGTCAAAAGCAAACGCTCAGTCGTTTCTTTTACTTTTTAAGACATTCTTCAATAGGATTTACTCTGGCGGCAGCCAGGACAGTCAAACGATATTGTGGCGCCTACAAAAACATACCAAGTGTGCAAGGGAGCACGTTAGCTTCACCTAAGCTGCTGATCGGGAAAGAAAAGAAAACACTACTGAATATTTTTGTATGTGCTTTTGGTTTTTTCGTGTAACACTTTGCATTCCATAGGTCACTCTCCGGCAAGACAAACGAAACAGTTCTGATAATTACACTTTCTGTTATATCGTTTGAGCCTACAACAAACCTTTCTGCATGGTAAAAAATAATTCTATGCACATTGACTAAAGGTAAACACACCATTCCGTAGTCATTGTTGTGATTTAACTTGCATTTTCAAGATGTAGTGAACGTGTCCGTGATCTCGCGGGAAGGGAGGTTCATGAATTAAAGCTTGGCAGACATGGTTGAGTTTTAATTTTACTCACCGCCACACATATTAAAAAGATACTCAAAGCAATTGAGCTTCGAAACAAAAATGACTGTTGACCTAAGTGAGTGCTACAAGTTCCTAAACTTTGACTGACCTTACAAAAAACATTTTATAGCTTTACGCATTACCCTTGAAACATAACCAGATATGTCTATGTAAAAGTCAATAAAACTATCCAGTAAACGTGTAAATACTTCCGCACTACCGCTTCACACAATGAAGCAGACAACCTAGCGAGCGCCTCAGCTGTATCCCGGTAAAAGTTTCATCGAAACCCTTAAATCAGTCAAAGCTACTAAGATGCCTGGAATGCGTGCCCCAATGGTGTGTAAAGAACGTTCTCAAAAGTGTTCTCTCGATGTCCGCTAATGAGGTCCTTGAAGTGTCATGTCGTCAACGGCCGCGATCCTGTCGGTGTCAGAGATGCGACGGCGGATGTGGCAGAGGCCTGTTCTGCCGCAGATCACACTCCAGCCTGACAGTCCTCGGAAGCTTCGCTAGACAGGCGTTGGGACGCTGCGACATCAGACGACCCTCACGGCCTTTCGTGCTTTTTTCATCGGAGCGTCTACGACCAGACTGCTAGGATACGACCACATCCGACAGCCTGACACTCCGGCTTTTGTGATGTCATAGGATGTTGCAACTTCGGGACCATTTCCGATGTATAGGCGGAATAGGACGCTAAACAAAAGTTGAAGACGCTTTTGAGGGAACGTGATGCGCGCAGTACTAACAAAGCAAACATTACTGAGCCTGAAAGATACTGCAAGCAGCATGAAGACGGCTTTAGAAAGCTGGGTTTTATATCAGGATGTACGTTTCCGTTGCTTCACTGGCTGCGCCTAGTTTCGACCTTAAACGAAAAGCACATAGTGGTACATCTCTGGAATGGATCACCCTCATAGCCACCAAGAAGCGTGAAAAAAATGAAACGCGTTGTTTAAAAGTACACTGACACAGTATTTATGGTCACCGAGGTTTTTATTTGTACATAATATATGAGAGCCCAGCTATCCAAAACGCAATTTACGGCCCAAAATTCGGTTTTCTTCCTTCCGAAAACCTCCCATCGAGAACTTTTCAGTTTGAGTCGCCCTAAAGGCTTGTTCACACAGCTGCGTCGACAGTGTTGGGCTGCGTTTCGTCGTGCAGCACAGAGCCTTCCCACTGGCTCGTCGTAAGGGTCGCCATAGCAACAGCTCGACGCAAGCAGTCTTAGCAAGACGTAAGTGGTTGCGGTCGCACTCCAACGGAACAGTGTGAACGAGACTCTAAACTCTGCTCCGTGGTCACGTGCCGTTCAAACACACATTCCAAATATAATCAAAGTCGTGGGTCATCTAAGGCACACATTGATATTAAAATAAAAATATATAAAACCCATTTTTTGTGGTTTCCAAGAAGCTGCCGACACGTCGGTAAAAACAAATGTTGTACAGATCGCGGGAAGAACATGAACTACGTCACCTTCAATATGGAGACGTAACGGAGGCTGAACGACGCGATAGCAGCGCACGACGGACCAACGCTGTGACGGACGTTGAACCGGCTACTTCAGAAATGTCGTTCACGGTACCGGCAAGTCGATCTTCAAACACAAAACAGGGATTGAAACGTATGTAGGTGCGAAACAATCTCTCGACAAATGCTGCACGAAATGTTATCCTCTGCCTCAAACAACCAAACAAGCGTAAGAAAAAATAAAAATAAACTTGGATAGGTGTAGCCACGTGACCTCCAAGAACTTTCTTTTCCTCTACATTTCTCCTTCCTCCTCAGTCCACATCGTCTACATGTCAAGGCCATGAGCCTCCGTGCTCTTGCTTTCGATTTTGGTTTCGACGAGTTGAGTTTTATGGCTTTATTGAAACGTACAAGTGGCTTCGCAGCAAAATATTAATTGGGCTAGTCTTCCGAGATCATACTAAATCTCCTGGCAAAAAATAATTTAAAAAAAATGTTGAGTGGCGTTCTGTACCTTTCAGCATGTTTAACCGACGCTTTTATTAAACGGCTATTCAATGTACTGCTGAGACTGCGTCGTGTTGCAGCTTGATCGTTAAAGCACTTACTTGTTCAAACACCTTTGTGTACGGTTTTGTTCGAGTTGAATGACAGGTTAAACAAAAGTTTGCTTTCATCAGTTTGATTCAACACCTCAAAAATAGTTCCTCGAAAGTGTACATATCTTTGGCATGGCCGCTGCTACCACTCGTATTGATGATCAACTTCGAATATTATTTAAAGAATGAAATCGGTCACCGAGTAGCATTGTTATCGTGTTTTAGAATGACTTGATTTTACTGTGCTATAAGGAAGGATTCAATATTTATTTTATTTGTTTCGATTTTTCTCTTGATATTTGAGTCTGTTGCGTATTTTGTATGTATAATTCTGTGAAATAGTTGTGCGTCTAATTTTTATACATTTCTGCTCATTGTTTGTATATATATATTCATATTTGTGTGTGTTTTTACCCTTATCATTTTCCTGCAATAGTAGCTCGCTGTGGCTGCCGGGTAAATAAAATAAATTAATAAATATCTTAAAGGATATATCAAAAGAAATCAAACAGATGACCCCCCAAAAAATTGAAGCACGAACACAAAACTATTTAACTATATTCCTCAAGTTTCTGCGTGCCTGCGCTTTTTACAGCGAGCAGGATATTCCATTTTGTTCGGGAAAATTCGAGAGGCGTTTTGATTGTAAATGTACCAGAGTTGGTGAAAATGAGTACGAACTTCTAATGCAGAACGGAAAGAGTATTTACAAGTGTACCGAGTGAACCAGACACCGCCGACCTTCGTGGGACGAGCGGCTCGACAACGACAATGAGATGCATGATTCCCACGAATCTCTGCGATTGCTTTGAGCTTAGAAACGGAAGCTACGGGGCTGTCGACATTGTACAAGATTTTCTTTGTGTGTCTTCGGTGCATTAGTGTTGCCAAGCTGGACGTCTACACCGGTGAGGTAAAGCGCCTTAAAGTTCATAGGGCCTTTTCCCGCTAGGAACTTGGTTTGTTCCAGTGCTTAAACACCTGCATTTATCGTGGAAACCTGAAAAACACGTATGAGCAATTAAGACCACCGCCACGTCTTGTCTTCTGCCCTTCGCTCGGAAGAGCTCATTTGGCGTCAGTAGCAATGGGCCGATCCAGCGCAGGCGCAGGGGAAACTGTCAAATCAGCCTTGATATGTGCGGACTGCAGTGCACCTGTCCTGTCTTCCCTGGCCACTGGTGCCCGAAATTAACCATCGTCCAGCTGGGCCACTGAACGGAAACGAGAGTTCCACACTCGTGAAACGAAAACGACGGTCTTCAACCACTCCCGGAACAGCGAAGATTTGAAAAGGTACCAGCTTTGTCTCATTAAGTGCCCACAAAAGTACTATTTTTGTGTCTAGTTCCGTCCGGACACATCTGTTGCGGATAATGAGAGTTTTGTAGCCCTAGTGGTATAACAAACGAGTGACGGTTACCAAGTTGCTGTTCAAATGTTACTGATATTCATCGTTTTACTTCGCAGGAAAATTTGGTGTTTTATATTTCAATCATGATAGAGATATGAACAGACGCGTCAATTTTCCACCAGTTTTTATTTTTCATGGCTAGACAGATCTCGAATTTATGTAGCTGAATCCTGCGCAATCTAAAATGCTGAGGTAACTTGAAGTGTACTATCAAAAAGACGCGTGGCTTGCGTTCAACATACTTTTGAGTTTTTTTTCCAGTATCTTGTCTGCCTTCTTTGATATATGTTTCACTGACACTTAACTCTTTGCCGGCATCTCTGCTGCAAGTTATTTTACTTCAGCTTATTAATGTGTTTTTCTAAGATATAGACTATAATGAAATCGTGTATGAAATATAGGGGTGGCGTACTTGTTGCTGTGAAGTCTGTAGTTCAGCCTCAACTTAGGAAGGATTTTGGAGATTTATGAAGAGAGGTATGAATCGAAACGCTTGCGTGCGATGGCTTTACCAATTTGATTGGTGAGTATTGTTTTCTGTCTTATCTTGTTTTATGACAGAGCGTTGATTGAAGACTGAAAAATACGTCAGGAAAAAGATCGTGTTCATACTTATGACGACTTTAAAACGCAAGGAATCGACTGAGCATCTGTGCACAGTTTCTTCCAAAGCAGGTGTGAATTGGGAAAACGCTTAATGCCTATTTTAGCTTTTAAGATTTTTATTTTCGTCAATGTTGCTTGATTTCAGATTATCAAGGTAATTTTTTTACACAAGTGCTAATCAAATACTTTCCACTTGAGGTTAGAACCCTCGCTTAGATTTTATTAGTTAACATTAATAGCTCTCATCCTCCTTTTCGTACAAACTTCTGCTTATGATGCAGGCAACGTGTCGGCGAAAATTCTGTTACGCGTGCTCGTAATTTCGAGGGAATTATTTCTGATAACATAAATCTTGGAGACGTGTGACTGGTCAGGTATTTTAAATTTCACATGGTCGACTCGGCTACGGATAATTTGACCTCTGCGGTTAAAGCTGAACTGGAGCTATCTGTTACAAAAAGTATTGGCACGCTCCTTCCATTATCCGAGTTCGTTTTCAAAAGACCTAATAATGCTTCACAAAAAATAAGTGCAGTTTCATCGCATATTTAAAAACACAGGGGCTTTAAAATCAGTATCAAAAGTTTCGTATATATTGCAATCTTGTAACAGCTTGATATTTAAAACATCACTATGCAATTATAAATAGGGTGGAACATAGTCTAAAGAAAATCTTAAGCAATTCTCGTCGCTTTAGTAAAAAAACACATCTGCTTGAAAATGACAAAACTATTTGTCTTTGAGATGCATCTTTTTTCAGTGTTTGCCAAAACAAAAGTGCAAATCGTTTTGCTGTTTTTTGTTTGCTATTTTCGTATGCAAAAGTATAGCGGCTGAAGAGCCTTTGGCTTTCCGTGCACTGATATTTTTTCTTCGTTTACTGTTGGCGATATGTCTGTTTTAGAAGACACAAACAAACTTAACATAATACGTCTACTGAAGTTTATAGCATAGCTGGTTTTATTATGAAAGCTTGACGTTA
Organism: Ixodes ricinus; assembly: GCA_037355805.1. Classification (NCBI taxonomy): domain Eukaryota; kingdom Metazoa; phylum Arthropoda; class Arachnida; order Ixodida; family Ixodidae; genus Ixodes; species Ixodes ricinus. Next base: position 33,982 of record JAZHYW010050045.1, read on the forward strand.
TCTCTTTGTCCCCGTTTTGAGGCACATTTTAAACTTTTTTTTCTTGCACGAGGTCTTTCCTTCTGCTAAGCGTAAAAATTATCGGTGGTGATTTCTATATATTGAAGGGTTACTCCACTCTGGTTAATAATTCCCCTCATGTTTCTATTGTCATGTGGCTTTGTAAAAATATTTGAGAAAGTTGTACATGTCTTTGAAGTAACATAACACTTTTAAAGTGCAGCGGCAATGCAGTTGTGAAGATTTTTCCTAATCTCGCAAAGGAAAGCGCTTTTGCGCGTCGAGAGTTCGACAGTTTGGACACAGGTGGCAGCACAGGCCGACCTCCCGGTCGATATTCCCGCCATAGTGAGGGAAGGAAACGGGCAGCCGACTGCTGCCCTTCCTAAGTTCAGCGCTGTCAGGAGTGCTCCTACAGCCACCAGCTCAGTTCATTGAACTGTGCGCGGTACGCCAGGATATTTGCTGAAGCTGCAAAGTGGATTTATATCTCGCCATCTCTACTAGCGCTTGACACTAGGAACAATCTGCCATGCTTGCGCGAATATGTATTTTTGTTCAGGCACTGCTAGGAAGATGGTGTTACTAATTGAATCTACGAAAATATGTAGTCAATTGTATGTAATATCTTTCCCGGCTATGCAGCTTTGCCGTGTGAATCAGACGAAGACAAACTTTCAGAGTTGCACTTTCGATATTATGTTAGATACTTGGTTTTACGGTTGTGGTCCGGCAGTGTGGCGGAATGATTACCTGTTATTGGTTATTTGTGTTTCTCTACACAGTATCTTTGGACGAATAATACGGATAGTGATACGACACCAAAACAGGCGAGACAGTAGAGTATGAATCGGACTGCGCTGTGAAGTGGTGGCTGTATCTGTGACGACATCGACCATTGGAGTGGTTGCTGACTTTCTCGTCGCCGGCATTCGAAGTTTGTCAAGCAAGTTTTCGTTGACTTTGCGTGGCGGACTGCGTTTGGATTTGATTCTTAAGGATGCAATGTTGTGTGCAGCAGCCTTACTTTCATGGAGTTGCAATGTTGCGGCAGGTCTTTTAAAAGGTGAGATCTATTTTCAAGAATGTTTTAACCTGTTAGTAGTTCACACATTTTATTTTTGTTTTATTTGCTTTGTGGATTCGTGATATGCATTTCGTTCACCGTGATTTTGACAGTGATGCTGCGAATATATTAGCGATATAATGGTGTAAAATGCTTATGTGGGCTTAGGTTAATTTTCTTTTTGCGGTGACCTGCTCTAGATAAATACTCCATTCGAAAGTATGTTTGCTAGCTGTGACAGCATAATAAAGTATATTGACTCTACTGCATTTTCTTTAAATTTAATATGGTTGCTTTGACAGGCACGAACAAACCGAGAAGGATACGATTGCTCAGACTTCGGGAGGAGATCGTTTACAACATCCACTGGTTTCTGTACATAAAGGCAAAATGAGTGAAATATCATCGCACCCAAATTGAACACAATTATATTCAGGCCGCTTATATTCGCTGTTTCAAAAAAATTATCAGTTCACGTAAAAAAAAAAAATCAGCTAAAGAACGGTATTGATGTGTTTCTTATGCGATAATCACTTCCAAAAAATTGAAATATGCAAAATATATTTTTTGTAAAAGTGTAGTGCGGACGATTATGAGGGCGAACTTCGTTATAATAAGAAATAATATAATCGCCTTCATTTAGAAAGGCGCCATAAATAAAATATGTAGCCGAATCAATAACAACATTTGATATTTTATTTGTGTCGATCTACGGGTTCGTCACGAAGAAAAATATATGCTATCAAATTCTCCGTAAAAATATAATAAAATACACATTTTCAAATAAATGAACTAACTTACAAAACTTAAAGCGGCAATGTCATGAAAACAGTCAAAAAAGTTAATTTTGTTTTTAGGAGAATGTAGCTTTTTTTTATAAGACGTTGCTTGGAACTAATTGGCCACATCAAGATTAACAGACATGCATATATAAAAAAGTACAATTTAAAATTTCTCTGTAAATCTCTCACACTCCAGGACGTTACATACAGCTGCTTTCTCATATATATTGCAAAGATGTAACTAAAGAACGTTTAATGCAAAGTGAAGCCTAACAATAATTGAACCATCAGTAAACATTCTGTGACAAACTTCTAATGCACGATTAGAATATATACACATTAAATAACTTCTCAGTATACCTAGTTCTTTATCTTTAAGACTTGGTTCATCCTCAAGCGTTTCATGTATATTTGAGTATGCGTGAAGAAGAAATACTTTTTAAATTCAACATTCACTTGATGGGAGTTAAATGATCGCAGTGTTTCCTGTGTGCTTTCACCTGTAATATTTAAAAAAAACACAGAACCAGAGACTCCTAACGTCCCCTAAAATATTAGTTTGAAAAGCAAAAAGCAAAAAAAAACAATATTGATCTTGATTTGAATGACGCTGTTCAATACAAGGCTCATAATTTCGCTTGCTCATGCTGCATCGCACATGGGTAAGTGGTATTTTCTTCTTATTCATCACGTATTGCAGATGCGTCCACTGTGTCACGTAGGATGTTTTATGCTAGCCACCAAAAGGAGTACGTAAAAGAAACTTTCGTGTAACAATCTCCTTACTAAGTTGTGAGTTTGAAACTTCATTAGTATGGGGAAGAATATCACCCGTCTACACGACATTTACGACCATCTGAAGCTTGAAGGGCAGATAAAGCAATTGTTCGAATGAAAATGAGATACGACCACGATAGAAACGAAAACGAACTATTATAAAAATATTAAATTTGCCGACAACAGTGTTAACAAAATTTAAAACGAACCTGTGTTAATGTTGGCGTTGATGTGGTAATATATTTAGGTCTACATTAAACAATTAACGGCCTTATTTGTTTTAGGATTCTGATATTCAGATTTTGAATACTTGATTGGATAGCCGCTATTAAAGCTACAGAGTTTAAAAAAAGCTATATGCTCGCAATTGATAAATTATAAAAAAACTATTATTCAAATAAAAGTCCTTAAATTGCAGATATAAACATACTTTTTTGCTGCATCGAAATTATGAAGATAAGAAATAAAATCATCTAAATAAATGTTGTTAAAAGTTTATCTTGAGGACACATTCAATCATGAATTAGACCAATGAAAACATCAAAACAAAGCATAAAATGAAGGAACAAATAACTCGCACTAGGTGTCAGGCGACGCTCCCATGCTTCCGTTTCCGAGATTTTTTCGCTAGTGACCGTCAGCTGGCGCCATCTCTCGGAAAGAGCTACTACACTTCAAGCGTGTAGCTGGCTGTAGAAGCGGTATCAGCGTTCGTTTTTAATCAGCACTAGTTGAAAACAAACAAAACATACTGATCCTCTGTACAGGCCCTTTTCTTTCAGGGTGTCTCGGGAGGTCGACAATCAATCCTAATATTTTTTGTTAAACCTGGAGAAAATGTCAAGGTATTGCGTTCTAAGTCGACGAGAAGAGCTTGCAGAAGCCAATTCTCCCCAAATATAAATATGACGCTTAGTAAATGTTAAAAATGCTCTCTTTAAAATAAAAGAATCCTAAACTAGGTTGATAAAGAAAGAGTTACATCTGTGCTAGATTAAAAAAAAGAAAACCAATCTAGACTCCATACTTAAAGTGACTGAGAGATCCAAGCCATTATTCTGGTCCTTTCAGCATCTACTTCCGCGTCGCGCATACCATCAATCAATAAGTTCTCCTATCTCCGTCCCTCTCCGTCCTTCTAAGCCTTCACCGGAACACCGGAAAATTGCTCTTTCGAAAATCGCGTTGGCTTTCGAGATGCCGCGGTTCATTGAGGCGTCCGTCAACTGACGGACGCTTCAATGAAGCGAACGCAGTTGATGAGATTTCCCGCCCATAACGGGGCGTTGAGCAAGCTCTTTCTCTGTGGATGGTTAATTGTTCGCTGCTATTATCTCTAATAGGTTTAGAATGACAAGGCGTAATCGGTACCGATTACGCCATTTAAAACTTGTGATTCGCTGAGATCGGAGCGTCACCCGATTTGAACAATCGAGAAATGACCGTGGTGCGAGGAATGCCCGGATTATTAGCCATTTCGCGTCGTTCGCAAATCGGCACCAACCGTGGTTTCGTATTCTACCGAATTTCAAAGAACGGTCGACTTGCAGTGTCACTGTAGCGAGCCTAACAAATGTTTAGATACATCGGAATAAAACAGGGTAAAACTGCAGAAGTAAAATTGACTCTGCAAATAGTGAGTATATTGAAGCTCAAGAAATTAAGTACTGATCTACGAAACAACAATCAACAAAAACTCAACGAAGCCTTACATATTGTATACGCAAAAGGCCCCTAGAGTTATTTCTAAGTATCACCTAGAAGCATAATAAAAAGATTGAAAACAAAACAAAACTGAACATTCGCAAGCACCAGAGAAGACTGATGAGATTGAATTGTAGCCAATTTCTTATGCCGTCCTATGCTGTCCCCCTTTCCGCCTTTCCCTTCCACTTCACTCTTTTTCTTTATTCTATTGCTCGCATCTATGTAACTTGTTTTCCCCTCAGAAGACCAGTCTAACCATTTAATGTTTACACTACGTTTTACATGAAGTCCACCCGCAGCCAACGCGACGATACAATGGAGCCAATCAGTCAGGCGCCAAAAAGTGCACCGTCACGGCGCTCGTCGTCTTCATGCGTTTGCCGTCACCTGCTAAACCAGTCACGCATAATAAAAAAGCTGGACAATCGCAGCTCAAAGCTGCAGGCCAATCGCGGCGTTCGGCGATTTCGCCGACTTGCTCACCGAACGTCCAACTTAGAGCGTACCTGTCTCGAGTTTCACCCACACCTCCACGATTGCGAAAGCTTAGTGGTGGAATTTTCTGCGCAACTAAAGAGGACTCTCGTGGGGCACAGATTGTAGACGGGCGCTGCCTGAGCGTACGGCGTGTTCTCTCAGTGTTTGAAAAAGTGGTTCCAGCCAAACGCACGACGCAGCATTCGTGTCTAAATTGCGCACTACGCGAAGCCTTTTTAGCGACGCAGAAAATTTCCCACTACGGATTTCTTATCTGGCAGGTGTTCTGTTCAAGCTAGCATGTCAGTGAGCGATCGCTTTTTGCTCTCTTTTTTTTTAAGTGTTCACTTCCTCGTTTAATTCCTCTGGCCCTCAATAAAAATAAATGATGATGATGATGGTGATTGTGATGATATAGCTTGCGCGTTAGTTGTTTTTAATTACGTGGCGAATAATCAGCTTTGAATTATATGTCATTTTTTCATGAAGGGTCAAAATAAAAATGATGGTGGCTAAACCGTCGCGATATAGTTTAAGGCTCGCAGTCATATTAGTACGATCTATCTTTTCTGTGGTCCCCTTGGGTCTATAACAACTAACTGTTTCATATGTTGTACTTCTGACACAATGTGGCACCTGTTGAAATGCACCTCATCGCAAGTATGCATTTGACCTGCATATGAAGATCCATTTAAACTGGGCGGAGGCGAAACTCAGAGTGGTTGCCAACTTTATTCTTTTTTTAAGCAACCAAAATATAAATGTTTTTTTAAATGTATAATTCGTTCTCTCGAAACAATATTAAATAAATACAAACTCCAGTCAGACTCGCTGACGACGGGGCGTTGTGCCAACATGCATTTTTGTAATCTCTGATCACCAAATAACGATAATGGTTAACACACCAACCACAGCCAAGCAGTTCAACTCTGTCAAATCATTCTTTACACTGCTTACAAGGGACGCAATCTTAATGCACACTAAATGTCCGCGGTGAAAGAATTCATATTCAGCATTAGCGGAGAAATTGATGACATACCACGTGATGGTATCACGTGACTCAGGGCAGTACATCTAGAAGGTGTTGATCATTGATATACACACCATGACGTCATGGTGCCACGTGATGTCACCTGTCACCAGGTCACGTGGCGTTAGTTTTCCAGTCAGTTTAGTGGAGAAATTAATAAATCATACTTTCTTCAATCTCCAAAACAACTTTTAAATGTCTCCTCAACAATTTTAAATCAGAAATATTACGTTCCATTTATTAAGAGACTTTGAAGATAAAAGTAGCTGGCACTGATTTTTCCTTGTCACCTACCAAGTGAATTCGCAAGGTTTTGAAGTTAAATTGTTGGCGTGATTGACTGGTAAGAATGCATGCGTGTAAAATATAAATACTTCAACGGCAGAAAAAATTAATGTATTTTATTTTATTTAAAGCACCGTCCGTAGACCGAAAAACACCTCCTGTATTCAGTCATTCCGCTCTTTTGACGGAACACAATTTCATCTTTTGATGCAAGACTTAGGAAGGTAATGAAGCCGGTAATAAAAGGTGTGTCGATAAGTTACATAATTCTATTCATCCTTCACGAGTCCGCCTTTCTGGCTAGGCAGCGATCAATAGGTATAACCACCTTCCTTATTCAATTCCTAAAAATTGCTGACCGCATATTTTTGATTAAAAAGCTACACGCGCGTGCGATTGCGTCTGAAACAAAACCAAAATCAAGAAAATACAACTAAATATTAACAAATATAACGGTAGAAAAAAAGATTATTATCTTTACGCTAAGCATAAGGGGTACCCTATAAATCAATTTATATTCTCAAAGCAGCTCTGACCTTTTCATGATAGTTTTATGCACGGTCTAGCATGCCATCGCGAGCTTTTTGCTCGGAGCTCGTACGGAAAATATGTAGAAACCCCTTTGCACATTCACCGATATTGTTTATGTCTGTCGCATTTCTGCGGTAATGAAATATTTCTTCGGAGCTGAACGAAATAAAATACCCACTGAAACAAAGGGGAGCGCAGTGCATGATGCGTTTTATTTATATTTTTAATACAGTAAATAATGCGAAGGAATAGAAGGGGACGTAAAAATAAATACCTAGAATCATGAATAATATGTGGTTTCCGAGCTCAGGGCTTCTACCAAATTGCTTCCTTGAATATTTTTTACTTTTTCATGTACTTCCTAAATATTTCGAATGAATTTCCTAACCATAAGAAATAATAAAGAGCAGTGGATGAGGTTACAGCCATTGTGCGGGCTGTTTTCGTGTAATCCTGTGAGACGGGTTGTAGCTTAGCTTAGCCTATAGCGATGCCTTCGACAACTCTTACTCAGCATAAAAACCATTCACGCCACTCTTGGCCACTATCTCCTGCCTCGTTGCACATCACTACACCATCCATATTGGCCATCATTTTTTTCCGACTTGACCAAATGTTTGTCGATTTCAACGACAGTTTTCTGGCTTTTGCAGATGCTTTAAAATACCTTACAATTCCAGACTTTCTAGGTCAGTAAACCCTGGAGCTGCAAACTTATTTTTTTATAACGTCTAAGCGTATATAAATAGCCCTCAGCGCATGCGTACACCCTCTTCATACGTACATTTCTCGTTACAGCAGTTCTAGAATGTTTCCTTCTGTATATAAACTTTATCCTCTATCCTTATCCCCTTGCCTTGCTTCCCGCTTTTGCCATTTTCCAAGGGCACCGTCTCGCGCGACCGACATTGTCAACGCGCCTGTCTTTGCGCGTAATCGGCCTTTTTGTCGACTATTTTTGAATCCTCGGTATTAGGGGCCATAAAAGCAATAAAAACCAATACAACGATATGATGCCTTTTTGTTCTGATGGGCTGAGGCACGTATAGTTCGCAGACAGCACACCCAGGCGGTTTTCGTTACTCAAAAAAAGGTCCAATGAAGGTGCGTTATTTTGTAACGCCCAATATTAGGGACAAATGTACCGAAATTTTGTTTAGTACTTAGATTTACTTGATATTGTCATGAAGGACAAATGGTCAAGTGGGTGACAACTGAAGAAACCAAACATTTCTTAAAACAAACTTGTGCTCCCCCCCCCCCCAAAAAAAAAAAAAATTTAAGTTTAGAGTCGCAGGCGTCGATGTCAGCAAAACTGCAAACCATTACATCATTTCTATCTCGGTTGGGTGTTTTATTGCACAGTGATGTGTAATTATGAATGACTTGATTAGCAATTTTTTTTTCACGTGTGTTTGAACAGTGGTTGTATTATTTGGCTTAAATGCTGTACGTTACCCCTTGTGCGTTACTCTTAGAGGTACTGCTGCTCTTCCTTATAGCCCAGTGCTTATTGTACAAATTACTTGCATGTTTCTGTTGTAGATGTGATGACAATGGGCACGAGTGTGAACTCACTTTTGTGTGCTCCTTCCGGCTAAAATTCCTAAGGGATTGGCAGTATTTACAAAAAAAGAAAATAGGTCGAGCGCTGGGGCGAGACTGACCCCGGCTTGCCACACGAAGCTCCTAATGTAGACGCCCGGGCTTCTGGAACAATCGGCATAGAAGGTTCAGCACGTAGAACATTCTAACGTGGAATAAGAAACAGAGTTCTCGAATTTGCCAGGACGCGACATTTACAAAAACAGCAAAAATGAAAGACGTTAAAACTTCTCCGCAATGCCGAGTTAGAGCGCAGCTCTTGAGGAGGAGAGGTATTTACCCCTCCTTACCCTTCCCTCTTCCTTTCCGGCTCCCCTTCCATGTTGCGAGAACTTTTCCCTGAGTTTCTCGCTAAATTTATCGAAACTTTCCACGCTTGAGGAATTTAGCAATAATGTTTCCGCTAAATTGAGCGGGGAAACTGAATTGGTGTTGAGGTCACGTGACGTCAATGTCCCCGCTATATTTAGCGGGAAAACTTGGCCCGGTAAATTGAGTGGTAAAATTTCCCCGCTAATTTTAGCCCTGGCTACAACGCGCGGTTACGCCGACGCCGACGCCACTCAGCCCGGAAACGGGTTGAGCAGCATCGGATGCACCAATAGAGATGGGCTCTTAATGGTGCGTCCACAGCCAATCATCGAACCCTGGCTTCTGGTGAGGGAGCCAAACACGATAACCACTCGGACACTGGCGCGTTGCCTACTTCGCCAGCCTCGTTCGCAACATTACTCCCCCCTTTAAAAAGTAAATCGCCCCGATGCACCTCAAAACAAAACAAATCAGCTATAAAAACAGTAAACTAAAGAGTCATTCGGAGCACATAAAGTCCACAGTCCTATCAAGCGTAGAATCGCTTGAGTCGAACGACGTGAACCACCTCGGGTCGCGGTCGGCGTCACGATGATGCGTGCGTTCCGTCGGGCACTACTTCTTACATGATATCTCCCAGGCGTCGAAGGACCTTGTATGATCCAAAGTAGCCCTTTAAAAGCTTCTCGCTTAGGCCATGACGTCGTATTTGGCTCCACACCCACACCCGGTTTCCGGGCTCGAAATGAACGTCTAGACGACAAAGGTTGTAACTTCTTGCGTGGGTTGCTGAACTCGGATCCGGACTCCGGCGAGCTGTCGCACTTCTGCTCGTTGTGCAACCACCCGAGCGTCATCACTTCGTCGCCAGCTGGTTCGTGAGTTAGCATGGCGTTAAGCATCGTGGTAACCTTGAGATCATGCACCAGCTGGAATGGTGTAACACCAGCGGTCTCTTGAACCGCTTTGTTGTAGGTGAACGTGACATACGGCAGGACCTCGTTCTACGTCTTGTGTTCCACGTTGACGTGCATCGACGTCATGTCGGCGATGGTCTTGTTTAGGCGTTTCGTCGGCCCATGATTCTGAGGAAAGTACGCTAAGGTTAGCATGGTTGGTGTGGCTGAGACGAGACTGATGCAAGAGACGAGTCTCTTGCATCAGTTGTACCATGAATGATGGCCCGCAATCTCTAATGAGAACATCGGGGAGCGCCGTGCCGAAAGACGATGGACTCTATCAAAACCTTTGGAACTTCCTCATTATTCCCTGAAGGAAGGACTTTTGTTTTAATGTTCCGCGTGAGATAATCTGTGGCGACGATTGTCCACCGGTTTCGCGACGTTGATGGCGGAAAAGGGCGAAGTAAATCCATTCCAATCTGCTGGAACAGCTTGGACGGGTGAGACATCGGATGCAGAATTCCTGACGGATTAATCGGTAGTTTTTTGGATCGCTGACAGTCATGGCATGATCGAGTGTAGAGGTGAACTGTCTTCGGTAGACTCGGCCAGTAGTAGTTTTCTCGAATCCTGGCGAGCCTCCTGCTGTAGCTAAGGTGCCCAGACGCTGGGTCGTCATGTCAGGCTCGAAAGAGTTCTTCTCGAAGGCTGGAAGGATTAACCAACAGCCATGCTCTGTTGTTGTTGACGAAGTTCTCTTGGTACAGCACCCCTTGCCGTATTGAGAAGGTGGGCAGGATTCGTCAAAATGCACGGGGAACCGTACTCGCTTGTCCCTCTAGGTGCTCGATGAGTGCTCGCAGTTCAGGGTCGTATCGTTGAAGTGCAGCCATGTCGCTAACATCAAAAGCTCCGAGGAAACCCTCATCGTCATCGTCTTTGGTGCAGGGGTGACCGACCTCGAAGGGGGCCATTGACACGCAGTCGGCGCCATTGCGCTTCCGGCCGGATTTGTACACCACAGTCATGTCGAACTCCTGCAGTCGTTGCTACACCAGGCGAGGCGTCCGGAGGGGTCTTTAGATTTGCGAGCCAGCAGGGCGAGTGGTTGTCTGTGACCCAGCGAGAGGACTTCCTAACAAATATGGGCGGAACTTTGTTATTGCCCAGACGACAGCAAGGCAAACTTTTTCTGTCGTTGAGTAGTTTCTCTTCGCGTTAGAGAACGTCCAACTTCCGAATGGGATGACTCGCTCTGCCCTGGCCAGCCTTTGGACTACTATCGCACCAGGTCTGGTGTTACTGGCGTTCGTGTGTATTTATGTTTCAGGGAACTGGTCGAAATGGCCAAGAACTGGGGGCGTCTGGAGTCTTCGTTTGAGCTCATCCAATGACCGCTGGTGTTCTTCTTTCCACTTAAACTTTACGGCGTCCTTCGTCAGTTGCGTCAGCGGTCCGGACAGCCTGGCGAAGTCCCGGACAAGCCACGTGTAATAGGCACAGAGTCCCAGAGATCCTCTCACAGCCTTCTTCAGAGACGGCGGCATAATTGCAGCTACTGCGCGGGTCTTCTCAGGGTGGTGCCGTGGCCTGACGGTAAGCTTGCGGCGGTCGTCGGGCCATGGTGGCGTAGCTCAACGTCGGTTTCCCTGGCGTTGAGCCAGAACCACATTGAAATGAGACTCACGAGCCAATTTAGGTTGATATTAAATCAATTTATATGAGACAGGCCAAGACTGCTCCCCGGACTGGCGTATCACAGTCTGAGAGCTCCGGTACCCTCTAAACCAAAAGTTTAGTATGCAGCGAGGGATCACTTAAAATCCACGATGCGAGATTATAGAGCTGACTATTGATATTCACCCAATGGGAGCAGCTTAATTGACTGCTCCCCATTGACCTAACCAATCTGATGGTTTTATGATGAACTCTGGCCATAAAGCTTTTTGTTTTATTCAAAAAGCCATCCTGCTAAACCCGCATCAAGGAGCCTCATATTTCGTTTTTATAAGGTTGCATTTTCACCCAGGGTTTAATTATGCATCACCGGGGTTTTCTCTTTGGAGCTTTAAACTACCATATTTAGCGTTGTATATGTTGCGGTATTTTTGTGTCTGACATTTCCTTCAATGCGTTTTATACAACAGTCCTTCTTGAAAGCATTTGTTTTTGTTTAAGTATTTACCTTAACTGCGGAGATATGCCTCGGGGTGAATTTTTTGGCTATATTTGCTGATAAGAGTGTAGCAAATCAAGAAGGAAAGAGACGAAGCGAATGAGGAAAACTAAGTAGACAGGCTAGGGCAGTTCGAGCAAGAATAATTAAACTGTATGCGAATCATTGCTTGTCCTCGACGTCCAACTTCTGATACGGGAAACATCCTATAAAGAGAATATTGAAACTTGTTCTGCCACGGTTTAAAGGAATGCATTAGAGATCTAATGTAGCTTTGAATAATTATCGTTCCTTTCGCGCGATAAATGGTTCAATATGCGTCGCGGACTTTAAAATCATACAAAACCCCAAGAAGGAACAAGTTTTTTTGTGGTTTCTATGTTCAGTGCACTAAATCAATAATTTATGCAATTAAAAAAAGACAATTTTCGCTGTTCAAGTGAAAATAATGCCCTTCTTGTTACTTGCGCTTTCGTTATAGTTAAGGATCACACATAGTCATCCAACGAAAAAAAGACTAACAAAATAACGAGAATAATTATATTAATGGCTATGCTGCACCAGATAGCACGCAAGAGGAACGCCTAAATGGGCCCAAGCTTGGCAATCGTAAAGGCCTGACTTGGGCTTAATACGGTTTTGCTCCAAGGCGTTAGCGCCAAAGTACTTTGGCATTTCAATGTTTTTTTGTTTGCTTTTTTAGCTTAATTCATTATTGCCAAACGGCCATACTCGAGCCAATGATGTAGTCTATAAACCGAAGAACCAGCGGTAAAGCCTAAATCTTGCACTTGTGTGGCAATTAGGGCGGAGTTTATTTATTTACCCTCAAGGCCCCGAAGGAGCTTACAGAGGAGGAGGGGGGGGGGGGCGACAAAAGTACAGTTGTTAATACAATAAAATATAATACAGTAATTAATGCACGCTTGCTCTGGCATTTCAAAAATATGCTTACAACGTTATACCAGTAATACCAATTAGAAAATGGTTAATCAAAATCTAACAAACAAGGCAATTTTAAATTCAATAATACTGATTGTGGAGGCTATGTCAGCGGAAAGGCGAATCCAATCAGAGCTAGTGCGAGGAACAAAGCAGTTATAATAAGTGTTAGTTTTGTAATTGGGAATACCGACTTTAGTACTAGTGATCTGCGCGGGATGAAACATAACTAGGTAGTTACAACTCCACGGCGCATTAAAGGGTTATGATGGTAAATCTTATGAAACAAAGTCGGCCGGAATATGCGTCTATGGTTCATTAGTATGGGTAGACAAAGGCTATTTTTTATTGAAGTAACGCTGGATGTGCGATGGTAGTTACAAAGTATGAAACGCGCTTCGCGATTCTGAACGGATTACAATGTTGCAATGATAGCATTATTACCGGGGTCCCAAAAAGATCATACATATTGAAGCTTAGTTCGTACTAAAGTAGTATATAAAAGAAGTTCTAGTGACACTGGTGACTGTGAAAACTTTCGTCTGAGATATCCAAGAATGCGATTGGCGTTTTTGGTTTAGTAGTTAGAGTGAATTGCAACATGATAAACAGACAACCATAAAATAAAGCCTAACTCAGGCACTTGTTTGGCGATTTAGGCCAAACGATGCCAGATGACAGCCATTAAGCTACCAGGAGTGAAGTCTAACATCGGCGCTTGAATGACAAATTATGGTCAAGATACCGGGACTGGCGAAAGCAGGTCAAGTTTTGCTCTACCTTGGCTTCTTTGCGCTTTTAGCGTGAAATGTTCTTTCTCTGGCTTCTCCGGATTTACGAAGCTGCATTTCGTGAAGCCGTGGCCTGTGACGCCACATGAGTTCAGTTTTCTAACTAGGTTTAGCGGAAAAATTTACGTCACGTGACGTCAACACCAATTCAGTTTCTCTGCTAAATATAGCGAAAAATATGACGTCATAAGACTTTGTGTCACATGACCTATGCACAAATCATTTCCCACGCTAAATTTAGTGGGTAAATTGACGTAACGTGACCTACACTTAAATTCTCTGGATATGAGGGGTTGAAGGACAGGGACAAAGTGAAAAAGGTGACGAGAATTCGGGTCGCACTCGCGACTTAAAAGTTATTAGAAAACAGTGACATCTATACCTTAATAAAACCACGTCATTTCCAGCCACCCAACAATCTCTTTAAAAATACCATTTCCTTATCTAATAGGGCCACAGACGGCTCACTAGTACACTTATCGGCGTCCATTTTTAGTTTAAAAAAAGAAGTCTGCTCTCCAGAAATTATGTCGGATGGCTCACAGCAAAACGCTCTGGTGACTTTCAAGGTTGAAGATAGCGAGAAGTCGTGTGTTTATTAAGCTAGGTGCCAAACCTTTGGAATCTACTGCTTAATTACGGTTCTGGAGTGCAGACTTGTGCCCGTTACTTGCAAAATTTAATGAATTAGAATTAAAAATTACCGAGCCTCAAATGTTATGGATTACAAATTGATTTCGCTGAAATGTAACGGATAACTTTAAACAACATTGATGTTTTCAAAAACGTTCTCTATCACTACTTTACACCTCTTATACGCCAGCATTACGGTAGTCTTTGTAAAAATACAATTTCGTATTTCAGACAGAGAAGGTAGGTGTACTTCGTTCACATGTGAGCTCACAAGGCAGCGAATCTGGCATCCACTACCCGCCATTTTGCGAGCTTACGGCAACGGGAAATGATCCCAGGAATCCTGCAGACAAAGCTAGCGCTGCGCATGCCCAGCAGCAGCGTCTATATCCGCTAGGATATCAAGAGGACAAAACCTACTGGGCGTTGTCATCCTGATATTTTTTGCTATTTGTATAAGCTATGAACGTTTTTCTACTGCTTAATACAAAAAAGTGTGTTTTCTTTTCGGTTATTATATTCTTAATGAATCTTCCTATGCTGTTGAACTTGCTATCTTTATGCTGCTGAATTTCCCTCTCGTATTGCTGCAGTTTCTGTCTTGTGTTCATTTTTTTTAATGTGACGAGTAATTAAAGTAGTTTGTTGCCAAGTTAGTACCAAAATTACATTAAAAAATACTGCCACAAAAAAGTAATGTGGCAATTACAAAATCACTGAATAAAGTAGCGGTTTACAAGTAAGCCGTTACTTGTAACAGATTACTTTCCATGTCAGCGGGAGAATATTCTAGCTAATAGGTACATCTTAATCTTCGTAGGACATTCCAAAACAAACAAATTTTAATTCGCTGAGACTGCAGTTTAAATATCCATTTTATGCAAGTTTAATCATGCATTTTATAAGGTGGTGTTGATGTGAAGAAACATGACTGCAATTCAGTTGTTTGTCTGATAAAAAAAGAAACGCGAGTATTTTGAAATGGCTACATTGAAAAGCGTACACATTTCTATTTCTATTTAGTTCCTCCGCTAGCATTACTAGAACCTGTCATTTATAGTATACTTAGACGAGATATTCAAGTGTCGAAAATTAAGTTTGATAAGGAGCACGACCGTGGAATATAACAGTTTCTACTCCAGGAGTAACCACACTGGACGCCTTTTTTTAGAAAACAGTAACTGTGCCCGGCACATGCAGAAAAGTGAATCTAGACATATCAGCAATGTTCGTCAGGAAATCGGGCAGAGGCGATTCCGTCAACGGTAGTTGCTCATGTGAAGACAGGAGAAGTGCATCCAAAGAAACTTCTTTTAGCAATATTAAATGTGCCGATAGTTTGTATCAGCCCAAGTAATCGCAGGAGACTTCTGCCTCCGAGATTTGAATGGTCAGCCTTTTTATGTATTTGTACAATTTAAAGTGAAGCTGAAGCACTTTACAAGAAATTGTAGTTGGAATCACACTTCTATAGCATTTTGTCTCATGAATTCAGTCATCGCGCCCATCTCGGGCAGAAGTGAACGTAAACCGCGTTTATTTTAAAATATACGTACAACGATCACCACCGGGCATGCAGCGATCCTCTCTACCGCATGTTACCTGTGCAGAGCGTCGTGACGTCATTGACGACATCCTCCAGCCAAATTAAAGGTGAGCAAGGGTCACCTGACCCCGCTGTTGACGTCATTTTGCTTGTTCTTGTCTCCGCTCTCGTTTTTTCCAACCGTCGGCGCGCTGCAACGGAGTGGTCTACGTCGACATTTGAATTGGCTATTACGATGCTTCTCCTGAGAAGAACGAAATACAACTTAAGACACATCATTTGTTAGGTGCCTACAATAGTGCTTTTACTGCTTGCCTAAATTCAAGCATCTCTTCACTTTCTCTTTAAGACGACTCTTTCAGTTATTAACTAGTCCATGTAGAAGTCATAATGCGCATCTATTAGCTCATCATCTGAGTTATACTGACTTACCAGGACGTTCTTTGAGTAGACCATGCACACAAGACACGCCGAAGAACTGTCTTTATCGTCACCGGCATTTCTGAATAAGCAAATTTTAAAGTTAGAAGTCAGATTGCAAACTACGAGCTCACGTCGAAAGGTAAAGTTGTTTACATAAAATACCGGAGACAAACACTTTTTACTCAAGGGCACACCGAAAGAGCACCTTGAAGCGTATAAGTAACACGAAGGGTGTGCGAACGACGCAACGAAATCTGATGCGCAAGGAAAGCCAAGAAATTCTAGACTCACTGATGAAGCTACTTTATTCGCCTTGTTCCCGGTCTAATAGGCAGGGTTTTGCTGACAAGTTCCCCAGGGGAAAACACTGGAAGTATAACCGGATTCTTAAACGCCAACCTAAGGCACTTGATAAGGTTACAAAACGGGAAAACAAGTGTAAGGCGCGCAAGGAATAAAACCCCAAAAACCAAGGTGCAAGTTTGCAGACGGGGGTTCAAAGCACAGGCCCCCGGGCTCTTGGCAGATTCTGTAAATGTTTTGAATTTTGCAGGAATAAAAGTGGTTGTTTACAAATTTGGTGCGTCCACATAAGCGCTTATGATTTAAAGATCCTCGCAGTTGCAATGACCTACATTATCCTAATTTTCGAAGAAACACTATTCAACCTTCCTCATTAAGGAACCTCCGCAAGACACAAAAATAACAAAAGAGTGCATAATCATTTCCAGTAGTTTATCCCAGCGACGACAAATGCCACGAGGAGAACGTGCTTACAGTTAAACCTTAAACATTCTGTGTGAGCGAAAGGAGTCGGAGGTATCCTCCAAGCGTGTGTCATTTTGAGAGCAGGAGAATCCATTTTTATACCGTGCTTTTAAAACGACACACGCTTGAAGAACAAAATTTTCCCAGACTAGAAATTTGAAATGGCAATTTTTGTGCGGTAATGAAAATAAAGAAAAGAAAATCGCCAGAAGCATGAAATCACTGCAAGATATTTAATAATTATTAAAGACTAATACTTGCACGTCGCAGTAACCTTGCGTTCTTTTTATTTGAAAGAGACAGAAATAAAACGAATAAAATCACCGCTGAGCACTAGCTACCTATATATTTGCACATTTCTCCATGCTCTTACATCTTAATATCCGATAAAATATTAGTTTGGACAGGGTCTAAGCTGAGATCAAATCTAAACCTGGGAGTGCCATCATTCACCTCGTCGGCAGCATCATAAATCAGCGTCAGCGAGTCGCCCAAGCGTTCCCCATAATATCAAAGTCTCGAGTTTCGAGGAAGAGAAGCGTCTTCAAAATGAGTTTGAAAATAAAATTTTAAGGATGAAGTGAAAATACGGATGATCGAGGCATTTTGCGAGGGCGAATCTTATGTCATCGCCGCCCTCTATATTTTAATTTACGCGTTATTAATGCTTCGAGTACAATATTGTGCAAGTTTAGATGGACGCGCAGAGCAAAGTGTTTTTAACGAGTTTTCAGAGCTCTTGTTCATGCAAGAAATCCGATGCGACATGATTGTAACACAACCAAGGTGGGTTGCTGCTCTCAAAACATTTTATACTACCTTAAAAAAAAGCCAATGAAAGGATGTACTTTTTTGTTGTTTGAAGTATAAGGAGGCAAGTTTGCATAATGATTCCAGCCTAAGCAAAACGATTAAGACCGTCGAATCAATCGCAAACCTCTACATGAGCGCAGGCTGCAAGATTATCACATTATGGATTCGGTCCATCAGAACATTTGAGGAACCGAAGCCGCACACACCAGGATTTCCTCTTCTCTTTTCTTACCCATCCCGACTCAGGCGAAAACAGCAAGGACGGTCAACCAGTTAGAGACCCTACCAGACCCCACAAATAAGAGAAAAGGACAAGTCGACAATTCCGACCTTAATGCGGCCGAACGGAAGTCGTGCTGAGAGCGCCCCAAGGGCGTTCCTACGAGAAGACCCGCATTCCCTCAAGTCCGACCCCTGCACTCATGGTGGGGGTCGGCCTACGACGACTTTGCACGCACAGAACGATGGTCCCGAAAAGGACCGCCAAACTCAAAGAGAAGAAAAGAATGGAAGAGGATTCTGAAGAATCCACAAGAGGCCCAAGTCTCTGCATTTGCTGCAAGAAGACAGCGTCCGAAGACCACGTATTCTGGGACGGCCCCCACGCGCAGAAGATGCGTCAAGAAGTACACGCCGGACTTTCTGAGCACCTTAAACAGCTCCATCGAAGAATGCATTCTTTCCTTGGACGCATCAAAACACCGAAGGGCCATTCTGAATTCCCTTCTCACTTACGTGAAAAAGGCGACGCTCACCAACTTGATTCAATTAATCGCTTCACCCCCCCCCCTCCCCCGGTCTCTGACAGATGGCGCCTAACAAGATTCTCAAACAATACCTCCTCTTTGTTTCAGTAATAGGTATTTCAATCCAAATATCATAATACAATCCAGAGTTCAACATTATAGTGTCTGTGCATTGATCCTAAGGGTAACAAATTTCACTCAGACGTGCTTTTGTTCTTTTGCGCCGTTCTGTTAAATCGACGACCGTTAGCCTCTAAATATGTTTGAAATGGTGGAAGACATCTCGAAACTTCACATCACCGGCATGAAAATAAACGTACGCTCTTCGGCGGAAATACATTACTGCCGCACTTTGTGTCGCTTGTTCTTTTAATAACTCATTATTGGGATGTTTACATATTTGTCTTGGCACCCACAACAACGTGGTCATGAGAGCTCGTGAATTGCTTTGTAGGTATATTACCTTATTTAAGTTTCTTTATTAATATTATATTACTATTTCTTTTTACTTCCACAGGATACATAGAAGGAAGGTAGAAAGGTAGGGTATATTAGAAAATACGAAACTTTTATGACTCAAGCGTGTACACAGGTCTAGGTGGAAATGATTACTGTTTATTAAAATATAACATTTATTTCAGTTCGTGATTATCAACATCTTGAACACTAGTGTCTCAGAAACAAAAATGTCAACGAGCAAAAATGTTATTCACTTTATTTATATGATGCTGCAACGCATGTTTAGTATTTGTTCTAAAGTATTTTCATTGAAAATGGAAAGTTTAATTGCTGTTTCGCTTAGGTGTAAAGACTAAACAAAATACACTGTCATGCACTGCACAAAACCACGTATTCGTAGAACCCGCCATAAAACGGCCTCTCAAAGCGTTTTGCTGCGTGAAGCTGTTTGCTTTTGCTCAGAAAGAACAGAAGTTGTTCGATATCTGTTCCTATCTCAAGGTACTGGGATACACCTAGCGCGAACTAATTTCGTCCAGATTCATTAAGAGGTGTTGCAGCCTAATCAGTACTGATTACTTTATTTAATGTTCAATGTCATCTGGTGCAATCACTGCTCACGAAATTGTTAAGTTTTTTTTTCTTTTAGAACGTCACCAAATGTCCGTTGCACAAAACAAAATAAATTATGCAATTAGCCTCTACGTACCATATACATACATGCGTACATATATATATATATATATATATATATATATATATATATATATATATATATATATATATATATATATATATATATATATATATATATATATATATATATATAGTATATATATATATTTGTGAAGTAAGGTAAACATAAATACAATGGACCGGGAAAAGTTAACTCAAAGATGCGTAATGTCGGAGTTACTGCTTGAAGTTTATTACGACGTTTCGAGCGGGGACAGCTCTTCATCAGGTGTTGTTTCTCCTAATGAAGAGCGGTCCCCGCTCGAAACGTCGTAATACGTTTCGCATATAAAGTGGTTTAGTTTTGATGAGCGCCGTCTTTTCTCGAGAGTGGAGATCTAGAGACACTGCTTAACTTTCTTTTCCGAGAAGTAGTTACACGGACGGTTATAAAACGAAGGCTCTACGCTCCCGCCATGAAGTTGCTTCCAGACTGAGATACAGTGACTGCCGTCGTTATGCACCTCCATCCAATAACACGCAAGCGGGCTGCCTCGAATCTCCACGGTGCAAGCAGAATGAGAGTAGAGACGTCGGCGTATGTTTATAAATATGAATTGCTTGCATTGCGATATGTTGCGTTATTCCTTCAAGATTCCGTCTTTTCTGTTTTTTTTTGCTAGTCAAGGTTATTAGAGTACGTAATGAAACTGCCGACGTGAACGAAAGAACGCAAAGAGCCGGTATCGTCTTAGACTCCGGCGTCCTCATTCACATAAATGGTAAGTTGAAAAAAAAAAAACTTTAAAACAAGAGGGAGCAATGCAATGGGATCCACGTCTTAGCGGTAAGAGTGCAATTGAGAAGATGGTGACTTGAGTAGACTTGAGATGCGCCTACATCCTTAATTTTCAGACTGTTGACAGGATAATTTTAGGTTTTGTTTTCTTTGTTTTAAATAGAATATGATTTGATTCACAAATATGACCAGATTGCATAAACATAATACATTACAGACTGCTTTAAGACACCTGTTCTTGCACTCAACCTGTAACTATACATATATTTAGATGGCAGCCTAAACATGCTGTCTAAAGGGCTGAACTGTAAAGGAAAAATCATATATATATATATATATATATCATATATATATATATATATATATATATATATATATATTTGCCCGATCGTAATGGCAAGCGCCATCAACGTGTGTCATCACAATATGCGTGCTCTCGTGTTGAGCAATGTTTTTATTTACTTGGGTAAATATGAATCACCCCAGAACGGCCTGAAGCACACGCTTTCAGCATGATTTTTAGAGCAGTAAAAGAACACAAAACGTAACTTAAAGCATGTAGGTATATTTATGCCTTTAGGTATATGGCAAATCGCACTAGTAATCGAAAAATCTTATAATCACTACGCCAGAATAATAGTTTGTTTTTATGTCACAATAGGAGTTGCAAAAGAGCACCACCGCTTGAGGTAGAAGTTTTATCTAGGGTCTCCACTATTTTTTGATAACTTAGAACAACCCTAGAAGCAGAAATAATGAGACCAGCAAACAAAATACAAAAAAACGAATGCATAATATTTGTGGAGTATTATTCATTTCGCCCATTGTGTGTGAATATCTTGGCCTAAAATTTGTTTAGTAATGTTTGTCATAAGCGAGCTGACTTCCGAAATAGAAAATACATAATACAAAAACCTGGAATTAAAAAGAAAAACAAAACTTGCGTAATGCCTTTGTCAGCTTTGTGGCTAAGTTGGGGGCCACTAAAAAAGCGAAATTAATTGATTAGTTAGTAAATTAACTAACATGCTTCAATTCACTTTATATCTTTATTTTTGGAGGGACAGTATTATCGAACTGGTCTAGCTGTGACATGATCTTTTGTTTGAAACATTCTTAGTGGGCACTTTAGAACGAAAAATGTAACCTTTGCACAAGGTTCTAAACCGAAACAAGGCGTAAAAAGTGCGACAGTGACGTCGATTCCTCCGCTCTGCGCTTGGGTCGCACCGCTCACGTCGCGTCGCGGCGCGCACACGGGGGTTGTGCGGTGGTGCCATTCCGTTTGGAAGACTCAGATCAGACACTTCTGTCCGGCTGGCCATACACGGCCGCTACGGCTGGTCAGTTCTTACACTCGTCTGCATACAAACTACCAGGCCGGCATCCCGCTTGCTGTAATCGAATTACCGGAGCTGCCGGTAATATATTCACCGTCTAACGAGGCAGTCTTTTCTCAGGACAAAAAAGGCGCATAGAAACATCGCAGAAAGGCGAGTACTGTTGCTAAACGCGTGATCTTCTAAAGTGAAGAAGGGGTGAATGCTTTTCTACTTTATTTCGACTCTTAGGTGAAAGAAAGTGCAACGCCAAAACACGAGTCATATAAGGCCAAGCACACAACCACGTTGGAGTGAAAATGTATTGGCCGAAAGCTGCGTATAGTGAAGGCTTCCGGTATTATGGCGAAGCTTTCTTCCGCTATTACTGCACCCTCTCCAAGCTGACAACGAAGACAGAGGAGCCGCCGTGGCGTCCAGAAATCAAATTAGGTTCTCAACACAAGGGTTCCTCGAGATACCTTTCTTTCAGGAGCAGAGGAAACGATAGCTGTAGAGCTGGGCGAAGAACGCCCACACTGGGTCGCACAGGGCTTGCGCACCTCAACTAGCCATCCGTAACCTTCTGAGCTAACACTGCTCTAGGTCTAGAGTGTAAAAGAAGTGCGAAGTTAGCTGAATTGGGAGGGGGAACTAGGTTAGAAACTTCCTGGAAAGTCAGTTCTGGATCCGAAGTTTTGTAAGAATCTCGCCACCATCGCGAAGCTGTCAAATCGAGCAAAGTACGCAGCCATACTTGTTCCCGTTTGAACAGACATTATTGACACATTATTTGTCTAGTAAACGTATGACAGATCATATATACTCGGTGAGGCATATATGAGGTCCTAAAGTAATCCTGTTCGTTTTCGTGTGCTAATTGGACAAAAATCATATAACTTGTATGTATTATGAATAATGCATTTCACCAGAAATTAAAAACAAAAATGGCGCGAAGAGGACAAGGAGAAGCAAGACAAAACTTTGGCTACTAAAACTACCCTTACAGCTATTGTCTTTCTTACACATCAGTCGTACTTTGGCGTTCGGTCTCGTATACAAGACAAGATAAAATCTAAATGCCAAAAAAAAAATACGCACCCTCGTGCGAAAAACAAATCAAGAACCACTGCAACGTTAGGTTACCTACCGTGTTATTAGGAGTGATAGTAATTCACCCTCAAACGTAATAGATGTAACTTTTGCTGATGAACATCCCGAGAGTCCAGAACAAGATGCGGAACGAAAAGTAGAAAGCCTAATGGGAAAGCGGTAATGGATAATTTTAAAAGTCTTCCCAAAGCCCTCGTTATATTGAACGCACCGAGAGAAAACAAAGACAGACAATCGCGTGAAACAAAAACCTCCAAAACGGCGTTTATGAAACGACTGAAGAAAAGACAAGAGTTTGCAATAGTGAGCTCGAAGAATGAGATCGCTTCGGGTGATACTTGACCACATTTTTCAAGACCGTGATGAGTGCTCGTTAAACGTGGTATTGTGATTTGCCAGGCTCGGAAGGAAATGACAGGTTCAGTCTTCCTGCTACTTGCAGTTCTTATGTGACCAGAAGCACTAATGATAGAAAGGCTGTTGCCTAGGTTGTCTCGTTTTGTCGGTTGTTCTAGTGATATTGCTGATTTTCCTCGAAGCCGTTTGCGCTAAAATAGTAGAAAAAACAAACAAACAAACAAACAAAAGGCGCTCGTATGAAAATTACGTCTGGATGCAGTGGTTACTTTTCTAAGCATATTTTGCGCGCATTTGTAGGATAATCTGCATTCTCTTTGACCTAGAACTACTGCAAGAATCAGAACGATTGATTCGGCCCAACCATTAAACTGTTTATCTACTTCGCCTTGTAAAAAAAAAATATCACGCATTTTAAACATTGAAGCCGATAATGAACCGAAGTCCGAAGTTCACAAATACTGGGTGATTCAAGGAGAGGCCAGGCTCTTTAAGTCGACCGCAAAATTCGGTTTCTTAACCTATCGCGCTACGACTTTGTGCAGTGTTGCCCACAGATGATGCATTTTTTTTTGTAAAATTTGCAAAGAGCGAATTTACCTGAGGAAAAAGTAAAGAAAGAAAAGGCTTAGCTCCTATGGAAACGCAGCGACGCCACCGGTCTTCAAACAACACGGCGCCGTTTCGCACGGGAGACAAGAGATGGCGCAACGAACGCCGCCAACGAACGAGCATACGGCGCCGAGAGCCGGCGTCTTTAGCAGACGATATTTTCGACTCAAAAGCGGAGCGACGTTCCGCAGGCGGCGACAATCGCAGAAACAAAAACAGGCGCGGTAACAGCAAGTAACTGCAAAGCAGACGACATCGGTACCCCGGAAAAAAACAGTCAAAATATTCCGACAAACCAGTTTTTCTAATCGATTAAGTGTCCATTCAATATGTTTTCTCAGCTAAGGATGATAAAATAATGCATTGGCAACTGATATCAGAAAAGCTCGCGCCGCTTTTTGAGTCGAAAAGATCGTCTGCTAAAGACGCCGGCTCTCGGCGCCGTATGCTCGTTCGTTGGCGGCAGTTGGCGTCGCGACCATTGCGCCATCTCTTGTCTCCCGTGCGAAACGGCGCCGTGTTGTTTGAAGACCGGTGGCGTCGCTGCGTTTCCATAGGAGCTAAGCCTTTTTCTTTCTTTACTTTTTCCTCAAGGTAAATTCGCTCTTTGCAAATTTTACAAAACAAAAATGCACCATCTGTGGGCAACGCTGCACAAAATCGTAGCGCGATAGGTTAAGAAACCGAATTTCGCGGTCGATTTAAAGAGCCTGGCCTCTCCTTGAATCACCCTGTATAATGAGTCAGGAAAATTAATGGAAATACTTTAATAGTAGTTAATTAAGAAGTATACTTTATAAAGCAGCGCAAACGATAAAAAACGACAACGGAAGAATAAAAAAAATTGAAGAATTTCTTTGAGATTTGTGTGTAGTCATTGTTGTGTGACTTGTACGTCTAAATGTACGCGTCTACTTAGTAAGCTAATGACTGGAAACAGTTTAATAGAATTTGATATTAAACACTGAGTGTATTGCGGCAACATTGGTAGACGATATTTCACTGCAGCGATATTGAGTAACAATTTTTGTTTATAACGAAATGTAAAACAAATACTAAAGCTTGACTCTGATGAAAACGCACACAATATTTTAATGATTTCTGAAACAGATTCCAAAATCATTTTATTATTGGTGAAAATAACGTAATAAAGAAGAAATCATGTTTCTCGAGAGCTCTTGTGAGTAATTTCCCTTATTCGCAATTATAAATATATACTATTAGTTACATTTTACTTCGCGATAATACAGAGTACAGGAGGGAAGCAATATCAGAAGTGGGAGAATGTTCAGAGTAAGCAGGTGCTCTGAGCTCAATATTACTTAGTTCCACACTATAGTGCGCGAAACCTCAGAGCGATTAGTATTAATATTTGCGTTTACGTCACATGCTCCTTTAAATTATATGGCCCTCGCAACATGGCCCTAATTTGAGTGAAACTAAGTTGAAATCGAACACTTTACTAACCCGTTATTGATGTTCTGCGCGCTTATGTCAATGCAGCAAAATAGTAAATACGCTGCACTTACACCCAATCGCAAAACTATTTTTTTTTCCGGAGGACGATGGTGGGGAGGATGAACCGAGAGAGAGAAAGAGGAAGGGGGGGAGCCATTGCATTAAACGCCTGCATTTACTTCGGTGATTTCAAGCTTGCCGTATGAGCGCCATGCAATTTTATTTGTTCCATCCTAAAGTTCATATAATTAATGACGGCGGAACTGGTCTTAATCTATACACGCGTTCCAATGCCCATCTACTTTGTTAGTGTTAAAATAAATTTTTTCCGTCATATCGCATTTATGTGTCGCTCTGTTCGTTTGTATAGAATCATTTCACCTAAACAAAGGTGTACTGTGCCATTTCCTGAATTCCTTCATTTCTAGATTTTTTAGATGTTTATTTTTTTTGCGACGACAGCTCTAGTTAACGATATTGTAATCTCTAGCCAAGAATTATTATTCAAATTTGTACTCCAGCTCAATAAATTCATTAAAACAATTGATCAAAAATAAAGTTTACGATGTGCTAAGCATAATAGCGAAGACTTCGTAATCATTGTCTGTAAATGAATAGCCTAAATATCAGGTTTGCAAAAAAAATACATACATATATCTATATGTGACAAGTCCAGGCAAATGCAGAATTTATTTCCATTTAAAAACTGCGTCTGCTTTTTTCCGCTAGAGAATTTTCGTTTACTTGGAAGTGCAGTATCAAGTGAATCAAAGTAACCAGGATATTCAATCTGCCAACTTATGAACCGAAGGCGGCTCATAGCGTTCAAACTAAACCGTCGTATAGAAACGAATTATGCAGTCGCTCATTCGAACATCTACTTCTGTACAAAGGCTGTTTAAAAGTTTGTGCAGTTACCGAAACAAAAGAAAGGTGCGATAATTATCGTCAATAGTGAGGTTAGTCCATCTTTACGTATCCATACAGATTGTGGTGAAACTCTCCCGTGGATAAATAAGCTGGCGGATACACTGGGGTAAGAAGTCCTAATTTGGGATCTGAGGATATATTCCAAATCGACAATCACCTTGTCGTTGCCATGGAAACTCTTTTCATGCAGTGTCGTTTGATGAGAGGAAGAGGGTAGATGTCACTTTTTGTCGGAGTCTGTGAGTACCGGGGAAGAGGCAGAATTATATTGGCTAAAGCAGCCACATGCGTCACAGGTGCGTCCTGGCGAAACAAGTGCACAGCCTTAGTCTGCCTCCGAGACGCTTAATGAGCAACTGTAACCTACTCAGGAGCTTAACGGCTTCATATGCAACATCTTCTTTTGTGGTGTTAAATCCGAGTGCTTCCACTCTTAGCTTTGTTTGTTTGTTCGTTTGTTTGTTTGTTTGTTTTCCTTGGGGTCAAAGAAGTAGACCCAACACTCATCCATAGTTAACAGGAAATAAAATATTCGGCAGTGTGGCTTCCGAAAACTGCTACAGGTGGGTGAGAACACTCACCATGTGAAAATCGCGAGGCATTGTTCAAAAAAACCTTTTGAACGTGCCGTGAATACAGGGACGTGGGCTTCTATAGTAACTCAAATTTGAGTGATATTATTTTTTGCTGCCAATATGATGATTTGTCTTTAATCGATAAAGTCCCTCTTTTTGTAGTGAAATGCGACACGAAGATTTGAGAGCACCGTTGTCAGGCAGTAACCTGCTATAAACCTATATTTTATTAATTATACTTTTAAGTATAATGTTTTGGATGATAATAAACGTGATGCAATTATGGCATTTTAAAACTGAAACCATAGAAAAATGTCACGAATGTAGCCGAAGTAAGCTGAATCTGATTAAAATTTCAAGCAAGTTATAAAGCACCTTACGTAAAGTGAATTCACATTCAATCCATCGTTCTTTCTAAAGAAGGCTGCCGTTCAGTCGCGGCTTAATACTGTTAAATCCAGCATTACAAAAGTTTTGATATAAGCTACCTATTAACTGATCAGAATTAACTTATGTATGCTGTAGACCTAAAATTGCGCTATCCCAACAGGATTTTTTCACTTAATTCCAGAAATAGTCATTCATGACTTCTAGGCATAAACCGAGTGCCTATGACATGGCTTTGTTTTTAGCGCAATTTGTTCTTCCACGGCATGGACCATATATACTTTTATTTTATGAATACATTTTTTTGGAAAATGATATGTTGTCTTCTAATATCGGCATTTCAGATCTTATTCGCTTGGAACAACAACACCAACATAAAAAGCAACACCAACAACAACGACAACGACAACAGCAACAACAACATCAACGACGACAACGACATCAACATTTACAGACTTCGTTCTCACATTTTGTTCTTGCCTAGGCCTATTAAAAACAAATTCTCACTTAAACCCCTTTGTTCAGTTATACCGGAAAAACGGCACCTACTCTACAAACTAAAGAGTGAAGGCTTTTTGGCCGATAAGCCTGTCTGAAACACTCGGTTGAATGCTTTTCTACTGCTTTCAACTACGAATATTGAAAAAATTACTTCGAGCATTCGTCGAAAATGAAACATAAACGCAGATGTTAAAATTAGAAAGAGAAACTTCATAGTTCTCCCAGTGCAGTACATCGCATATTCACAACACTCCATACCGATGGATGCTGCCAGGCAATACTTTGAAAAAAAGAATGCATGAAGGGGGCAAGGTGTAGAAGCGAGTAAAAAAACTGTCAGCCACAGACATATCAGTTCAGGGAAGAGGACGTTTTGCTGAAAGCAGAGGGTGAACTCTCCCAGCAGGATTGGCGAGAGGGAAATCAGAGTTGCGTTCAACCGAATAAAAAGAACGTTCTACCGTCACAAGGAGAGCGAGCAGGGAGGGTGTCTATAAGTTTTTCGGGCACGCAGACGTGTTTGCCGTTCTTCCGGCAGTGCAATTTGCAGCAGTACCTTATCCTGTTGTGCCGGATGCTCAACACGTAAATGGGGTGAATGGGAAGGACAGGTTAGAGTAGTTTCTGCTAATTATTTTCATGACTGTACATGGGCCAATGCTACCTGCCTTGAATACGTTATTCTTAACTATAAATATATATGTTTGTTAAAGTTAAAAAAGTAAACGACAAAAATGATTGCGGTAATTTTCCCATAAAATTATTAGAGTAGACTTGTCGTACTTCGCGAGAAACGTAATATTTTTTTCAATAGTAACCACTTGAAACTTTTGACAATGGTTAAGAGTTTTGATATAAAAGGGAGTCTGAGTGACTGATAAAATTACTAAAAATAACGAGGCTCACAGATAGAAAACAGATTTTTTGAGCGCAGAAAAAGACTGCCTACGTGTTGCTAGATATGTATAAGCTTCTCCGCTTTTTTTGTTTGATTGTAATTGAAAGACACCTTGCCAGAATGCTTAGAGGACAATGAATGTTTACAAACGAAACTATTGAGGTACATATTGTTCGCAAATATATCAGCACTATCTTTGTCTATTAGTATGCAGCAATGATGCACGAATATAGCCAATAAAATATCACCTTTGTTTCCGAACACTAGTTGCGCCGAGATGTAGAATAGAAGGCTGCTGCTTTACCGACCGAAATTTCAGATTTGTACTGGGTGTCTTAAAGGGATACTACAACGAAATTTCGGCGCTCATTTTTTAGTCTATATGTGTTCAAAAGAGCAGTATCACATGGCACATACCAATATCTTGTTAAAAAGTCTCGAAAAGGAATTTTAAAACGAATTAAACGATTAGCAAAGAGCACCTGGTGGATGTCGCTAACGCCTCGTTTGTAATGCTCGTCTAGAAACCTTGACAGCTAGTGACGGAGGTCGTCTCGCCCCCGGCCACGACGAGAGAAGGGGGAAGGAGGAACTCCCCTCTTCCCGAGAATCCCTTTTGTGTGTCGCAGAAGTTGCTATTGTCCCCCTACAAGATTATAGAAGATTAACCCGTCACTCAAAATTCGTACAAAAGCAGCCGCTTCGGTGGCTGGAACGACTAGGCCATCCTCTGGACGTCAGCCTCGCCGTAGCTTTGCTCGTCTTGAGACGACCTACGTCACGATTGCGTTGGATGTCACGTGCTCTAAGCTGGGCCTTCTCCGAGCGCTTGCCAGAGTGGGCCGTTTATAACGAAAAATACAGCCACCAGGATCAAAATACAAACGTGCGATTGTCATTTACGGATATTGTGGATCATATTCAACCTATTTTTGAACACGACGGAAATATTTCAAATTTCGTTGAAGTATCCCTTTAAAGGGGTAGGGAAACGAAATTCCAGCGCTCATTTTCTAGCTTGAATGTGTCGCATGTTGCACCCTAACCTCAAAAACACCAGTCTTCCGTTGAAAGGCACAAGAAAACTAATTTTAAAGCTAAATAAACGATCTTTCAATGTGCACCTGGTGGATGCATGCGGGGCCTATTTGGGAGGTGATCTAGCAACGTTGTGGAACTTGCTACGTAGTCGTGACGTAGCAGATTCCTTCGGAGCAGCGCCGCTCTTTGGCATTTCAACATTTTCCTTCTTAGCTTTCCTCCTCAACTCACAAATCGCGCATTGAACCAAACAGTCCAAGAAGACGGAAAGGGTGGACTCCCTCTTTCTCGGACCCTCGTTTGTGCAGCCGGATGCAGCCATTCTCCCCTAGAAGATTAGCCAGTCGCTCAAAACTCGGACAAAAGTTGCTTTCCCCACCCCGTTCAACCCTAAGCTGACAGTGCTGTGGAAGCTACGTGCTCCTTGGGCCAGCCACACGCTCGTCACCCCACGGGCACTTCGAACGGCTCGGTTGTAACGCGCTGACGCTATTGACACCACCACAACGCTGACAACGCCACCAAGGGCAAAGCTCATAATCCCGCCAGCCTTGCTACGTCACGAATGCGGGGAATCTTTTCTTTCTGTTTTTGTTTGCGCCGGATATCCCATGACGCATCGCGCTCTCCGTTCGCTTCTCTTCGAGCGCTTGCTCGAGTGCACCGTTTGGAACGAAAAATAGAGCCAGTCGTTCAAAATACAAACGTGCGATTATCATTTACGGTTATTATCCGTCATGCTTGACTCATTTCCGAACGAAATTTGAATATTTCAATTTTTGTTTCCGTACACGTTTAATTAAAACGGTTGCTGGTGTAAGGTGCTCTAATTATTTGCCACCTTGAGACGTTGCAATAATGGAGCATGAGTATTTTTAAAGACACTTGATGGCATGCTATATGGTATTCTAAAATTCAAAAATCAAATTTTTAGAGAAATAACGAAATTCGGAATATGGTTTCTTTTAATATCCCAACGTGCTAAATGAAACACGTGTGTTTCTCTTTTCTTCAAAACACCGCATATAATGTTGTTCCTAATATTTTGACCATTAATGTAGGCTAAATTGAGTGTCTCGGAAGAACCTCATTTTGCGTAACAGTTAAACGGACATTTTTAGGTTGTGATACCTTTCTCTTGTGCAAATATTGCCGCTTTCATGGCCGAGAAACTCGCGCTTTCATTTAACCAACCATTCGACGCTCGAATGTTCGAGGTACCGAGTGGAACAGATAAGGAGACCAACATGGCCTTTCCGAGTCAATTTCACCCCAGCTCGAGGCTTGAACATTCTAGGCCAAATTTTCGAGCGTCAAACGTTTGCCAGAAATAAGAGAGAATGAGGGTTCGACAAAGCAGACGCGAACGTCGTCGCCGTAACAGCTGGTTAGAGTGAGAGTATCTGACTTGCCAAGGCCACGCTGGCCTTCTTATCTTTCACTCTCGGTGTCTTGAACATTCGGTTTAGAATGTTCGAGCGTCGAGTTAGAGCGAGGCTGACTTCGGCAAGGTCATTTCGGCCTCTTTACCTGTTACAATCGGCATCTCGAACATTCTAGCTTCTAACATTAGGAGTAAGAGTACATGCAAATCTTTTAGAAGTGCGGACGAGTGTTCCTTCTCGGCCATAAACACGGGAATATAAATAAACTGTTTCTTTTGTCAAGCTGACATTAGTTAAGAGACTTAGGATTCCAGTTAGCTGCAGCCATTGTGGGAAGTTTATGTCTGAAGACATTGGTTACGTTAAGATGATACTTTATGACTTTGACTCGAGTCAATTCGTCCAAGTATTCTCTAAACGGGCTTTAAGAACACGTCCGATGCAGGTTCGCACTCTAATTGAATTCCCGTTTTTTTTTTCTTATTGCTTTTTTGGGGGAACAATGCAAGATGGCCGATTTCCAGACAAAGCGGAACACGGAGGACGCAAATCTGATGCTGCAGCTGATCAACCGTAAGTTTGTTTCGTTTTTGCTCTTTATGACACCTGAAATTGAAACTTAAGCGGATGAAACTTCTCATAGGCACGCCGGAATTCAATTGATTGTGTCTATTAGTAATAAAGGCATCATTGTGAGCAATTTTTTTTTTTTTTGCTTAGACGTCATTTTGAGGATGATGTAAAGTTGAATCGTCAAGTTCTGTGCGTGTGAGCGCATCGTATTGGAATGCAGAAGCTGCGCTGCTTTCTTTAGCTAACCGTTTAATGTAATCGTATGGTGAAACTGTTTCATGAACAAGGAGCCGTCGCAATATACGGTCTTGTGTACACAGGAACCGCTACGTAATTCTCAAGATTATGTTTGGCATAAAAGCTAGGCACCGTACACGTATGAGACTGAAAAATCACGAGAAACATCTCGTGGATACAAGCCAAGCTGGAAGGGACTAGCAGGCTTTACGAAATTTATATTTAGGGGCTTATCCTCAGCACCTCCAACGGAAATAACGGCAGGAGGCAAGCGATTTATTTATCGCATCAAGCAAGACTACCAACACATTTCCCCTTTGTCACGAGGCCGCACGATAATTTGAATCACATTTTGTTGCTTCCGCGATGGTAGAACCACTGTGAAATCCGTAGATTTATCAAATACTTGATCGAAACAAACTAACAGTAGCCAAATGGCTACCAAAACAAACGCGAGCCGGGGGCGATCGGCGTTTGCTCTCGGTGGAGCTGCGTCACCCATCAGGAAGTAGAACGTTTTGACTCCACGAGCACCGAGTCCAAGTACAGAGCTCCGGAGTTTCACTTGAGTCGCGAGCATCAGAAGGGTGAGTGGCTCGTTTAGTGGAAGGATTCACTCGAGTCATGACACGGAGTCCCTACTTAACGCACCCACTGTTTGGTCTGACATGACGCTTCCATAAGGCACGTCAGTTTGTATCAGGTCAAACATAATGAAAATTCAGCGGCACCACAAAACAAAGACAAGGCAGGTTCCAAACAAGCATGCCTAAGGTCATGTTTTCGACTTTGCTGTGTTTCAAGTTATGATTGGTACTTTGCTGTGTTTCAAGTTAATATTATTACGTTATTGCGTTATTCTTATAGGAAAACATTGCTTTCACCAGGATCTGAACTTGACTAGCACTATACCTTCGCTCTACGCCAAGTCGACGAAGTCCTGTCGCTCAGGGTTGCGTCAAAAACCCTAATGGTTATCTTGAAAAGCGAGTACCTGGATGGTTGCGGGCAATAGTTATAATACCACTTAACTGCTGTTGCCAAGAGATATCGTGATACACATCAAAAATACACTTTGAAAACATATGAAATATATATTTGGAAATAGAAGCACAAGAATATAGCCTGCTCTAAGCTAGCGGTCAAGTAATTAGAAGGATATTTAAAACAACAGCCACTAGCACTTACTATCGAATATGACAAAAAAGAGGAGCTTCGCTCAAATTATTTGAAAGAAACATTCCCTAATTTGTTTTAAACCAACAAACGGATACTCACCGTAAGATGACTTCTAAAATTCGATGCAGTGGATGATGGCTTTGATAACAAGCACCCGAATTGTAATATAAAGGTCACCGGTTAGATTTTCTTTAAAACAAATCCTATATACTTCGTTTATTAAAGATAAAACAAGAAACAAATATTTAAGATTAGTGTCCTCTTATTCAGAACGGTGTTGAAAATCGAATTTTTTCGCTAGGATAATCAAAGCAATTTGTGGGGAAGGTTAACTTGAGATAACTGAGATTTTCTATTTTTCCTAAGAAATACTATCAAAGTCACAACCTGAGTAATTAGCATGGCGCACCCAAAGCTCGGCACACGACGCAAAGAATGCTGCTTTTCTACACAAAATTATAACCAATAAAAGTTGCAGTTGTAGTTTGATCTGTATTTCCAACGCAGAATTGTGCTTTATAATCTTTCAGCGGACTCTAATCCCAGTGTCGGCCTTCCAGGCATGGGACGCCATGTCTAGCGTCACCACATCCTCATTTCGTAGTTTTTTTGTTTTTTTTCGGAAACTTCCGCAGCTCGCGAATTCTCTCAAAGCTCCGCAGAGTCCTCTTCGACCTCTACCTTTTTCATCTACTTTTATTGTTGTTTATTTTTATTTTTTTCATAGTTGCACTGCGTGGTTGACGGAGCTCGCGGCACAGGTTGTTGTCAGCCGGACAACTAGGTAAACTCTCTTCGACCTAGGCAAGTTTCACTACTCAAGGCGAAATCAAAATTAGCTGCAGTAACGATGTAATTCTTCGATACAACATGCAGTGATTAGCACACCGCCAGATATCGCGACTTCAAAATATTGTGCTTATTAAAAAGACAGCTTTATCACCGTACTTTCGTACCTCCACGGCACGTTCGACACTTCATCTCTTTCTCTTTCCTTTCTTTCTCGCTCACACTTTGTTTTTCATCACTTCGCTCCCTATTTCTGAGATCGCTTCAGGGCCGAGATTAATTATCCGAAAGACTCATTACGACCCCCGGAGAAGAAACAGAAAAAATGATCTTGTAGGCTCCTCTCTTTGGGTCCAATTCCCCGAGTAACATGCTGCCTAGTCCTACCAATCCCCACCCACATCCAGGAAACGCATGTATCTACAGCCTCCAGCCAGACGTCGACCTGGGGAGAGAAAAGGTTTGCCGAGAACATCGGCTCTCTTGGCTTTTTCTCTGTTTCCACGCACGTCACGAAATGCAGTTGTCCTCGGAGAACACACCATTGCGAAAGCGTGTTTTCGTTCACATTCCTTTGAGATAAGCTACCTGCAAAGCTGGTGGAGGAAAACATTGGAGGACCAAAGAGGAGGCACTACTAATAATCAAGCAAACAGCCCGGTACGGCAGACGGCCCCATCAGTGGTTGCTTTCCTCTCGGTTTCAGCAGCCCATATATCGGCAACACCAGGCGAAAAGATGAAGTGTAAGGAGGTACCGCAGTGGAGGTCACAACGCAGATAAAGACCAAT
Source organism: Ixodes ricinus (assembly GCA_037355805.1). Lineage (NCBI taxonomy): Eukaryota > Metazoa > Arthropoda > Arachnida > Ixodida > Ixodidae > Ixodes > Ixodes ricinus. Next base: position 68,372 of record JAZHYW010050045.1, read on the forward strand.
CTTGAACTAGGCAAAATGACACGGGAGCAGCGGCTCGATTGACCGCCACCGCACGTTCTCAGTTAAACATCAAATCAGCGGTGAAACAATTATACAAAACATAATTACTTTGTTAGAGGTACATCCGTCTCTACGGTTTCCACATCTATAATGTAGTCTACATTGTCTTTTTGTGCGAGATAATAAAAGTGTATTCTTTAAATTTCTATTAATAGTGTTAATTCTGAGATAATTCGTAATTGACAAGTATTGAAAATCTATGACTTACATAATCGATGAGACCTTTTAGATTCATTCACTCCTGAAGAAATGACTTACAGAAAACCCGCGGTTGATTTTTTATAAGACAGAAAACTTAGGACTACATACAATGTGCGTTTATAAAATGGATATTAGTAAACATTATAAAATATTAACTGAAAGAACCTTTATTTAGACCGGATAATCAGGGAACATTGATTTTAAGCCGTCCAATAAGAAGTTCAACATTAAACTATTGTTAACCGCAATTGACCCTGTATCAAATATGTATGGAGGTGTTTCATGCGGTAGTTCTATGGATACTGATTTTTTTCTCTAGTACCCATCATAAATTATTAATGTTAGGTCTTAAAATATTGTGAGGAGCGAAATTGCCCATGTGGCCCCCTGAGCCAAGAGTATCTAACAGAACAATAATACTCATTTATTTAGTAATATTATCCGAGAATGCAGGTCGTTAATATTGCCGCGGGCGCAGCTGACCAAGTAGGCAGCGCACCCGTGGCATAACGGTTATCGCGCTTGTCTTCCACGCAGAAGGCCAGGGTTTGATTCCTGGCCGCGCCTACACATCTTTGTTGACGCTGTGATGTGATGTTCTAGTAAATGCGAGAGCCGCCTTGCTAATTCGAGGTTAGAATGTTCTACGAACCGAACCTTCTACGCCGAATGTTCCGGAAGCCCACGCGTGTACAAAGGGGCCCTGCCTGGCACGCCGAGTTAGTTTTCGCCTCAATGTTCGATCCTGCTGCTTCGCCACTTTCGACGCCCGCGATGCTCTGTTGTTATCTTTCTTTTTCCTTTTATCTTTGGGCACAAGTTCGCCCCATTAAACATTCAGTTTACTCAGTCATTCGTCGCCTCATCACTTGTCACTCGTGACAATATTAGGCTTCTTTCTCCTCGAAATAATAATACAAAATGGCATATCAAAAGGCCACTCTTGATATAGCTTCTTTATGTTCAATTTAATCGATTGACTGCTTAAAAAATTAAATGAGCTCGCATAATCGTACGCGCCCTGTAGCATAAGCGAGTTATTATGGTGATTGACATTGCACAACGTCATTAAATAAATATACTTTTCAATATAGGAGCAACCGCTCTGTACAACAGCTACGCCGAACACAGATAATTCTAATACACTTTGTTAAATTCACGAAAAACGCGAACCGAATGAATAAACACCGTCGTTTTAGCATTCAGCGTACGTTAATCAATCATTAACCCCACCCTAAATTTCAAACAATACAAAGATATGTCAGAAAGTTGCTGAAACTTTGGCCCGTTTTTTTGTTTTTATGTCGAAAAGGTCATGGGTATAAACATGAAAAAAAAGCATCGTAATACCAAAAGAAAAAAAATCTCCTGCGGAATGATGGAACTTTTCGCGACTTGTCGTGATGATGCAGATGCTGTAAGGGGTGCTGCGTATTCAATATAAAACACAAGCGCCAGCTTTATCGACCATGGTATCGACCACTAAGTTGTTCGGGGGCCACGCCTGAATGAATATCCAGCAATACGCTAGCAACAAATCATGCTTTTTTCTTTTTTACGTCGCTAGTGTTTTTGCGTGGGATATCGACGTCCTCGGTTTGTTGCTAAAGGCATCTTGCTGAAAGAAAGCGCCTTCCTCTAATAAATAAAAAAGAAACTGCTTTATTGGTTGGACGTTAACTTTTTACCCAGAATTATTGTTCTTTAATGATCTTATAACGCAATATTGTGACATTGATTTCTGCATTCTGATATGCGAAAGGGTCTCATACATTAATTTTTTCTTTGATTCTTCGCTTTGTATCTCAAGCGATTCATCACCTTTAGAGAAAGACTGAGAGATAGAAAAGAGCAGATAATGTTGTATATTTCATGGCTCTTCTTTATAATTTGCAAACAGCGACATCGCGCAATGCCTGTATGTTTCTTTTTTGTAAACTAGAAATCGATAGCCGCGCTAACGGTAATTGATTGCTCCCGAACGAGTGGGTGTGCTCTGAGATGCAAATTTAATTATAGTTCGCAAAAATAAAACGATGCAGGCGGTTTGGTTTAGGTTACAGATGATAGTGCAGCAGAAATTCAGAAGTCATGCCAAAACTTTAAGAAGTAGCACTCTTGTGTACCCCGTGTAATAAAAACATTTCGCCTTTCAAACTTTGCACTTTACCTTTTGCATATGCTCTAGTAAAATGAAACTATAAGTCAAAACAGATTAGCATGATATTCAGGTGTTCTTGTGGATGATCACTTCTTCTTTTGTTCTCATACGGACTATCATTGTTATTCAGTCCCTACTCATGCTGGGAATAATTTCTCGCGTAACTAGATCTTTTAGCACTCAGCACTATCTATTTATGACTACTGTATATTGTACTCGTGCGCGCTCCAGACTTGAATTTGCATTTGTGGCACGGCACCCCATCTTTATTTCAACGAGTGGAAATATTGAACGCATATCAGAACGATTTGTACCACTAACCTTCGACATATTTTGGTCAAAATTGCTAATTACGAAAATAATTTTATTTTAGAAAAAATAAAACTAGGCAATCTTTTTAGGAGAAGGTCTGTCCGTTATATAAAATGTTTGCATAGGTTTACTCATAATCCAAAAGATGTCCCACTCTCCTTGCTTCTTCAAACTTCCACATTCCTGTTACTACAAATTCTAGAAATGCTAGTTTATATCCAGATGACGGGCAACTAATAGCTCAGGGACACGGACAGAGTAGAAAATGGAAGACAAACATGACGCTGACCGTGTCTCGCTGTCGTCCGATATAGTCTGTATACCATAAGTACCATATAACGAGACTGTATCAACTTAGCCCATTCGTCAACAGCTACTTTACTCCAGATATTCCAGACATAACATCATTCACCAATTTCTCGAATACAGCATGTTTTAAACACTAAGTTTACGAATTTTAATATTTTCCCACAAAGATTTAGTTTAAAAAAACGCAAATTAGGCATGTATATGAATTTAAGTGCGAGTATGAATTTAGACGTGTCTGTGAATTTAAGCAGGTGTATAAATTGTATATTGTGTATTTTTGCAATTGTGTATGTTGTTTCTAAATCTTTGCCGAAAAGGCCTCTGAGCAGTTGGTAAGCACCAGGGAAAATATTTGAACGCGTAACTGGCTTTTGTAGCTTCTAAGCCATTGTGATATTAGTGCAGATAAGAAGAACTAAAACCAACTAAATGTGTGGTCACAATGGATCTATGAGTGATTGCTCCATAATCTTTACAATGCAGCGCATCTACAGATAAAATGCTATGCTAAATTATAGTATCACACAATAAGAGCAGTCGGTCATAATTAGCCAATCCCCTAGATTTTTATTTCGTCTCTCCCAACGCTCGAAATAAAGATACGCAAGTTCAATTATTATTTCTATAGAAACACGAAATACAACGCCCCTTGTTTTCTGCACAACTTACAGTTTCAAACATATAGCGATATATTTTATGACAAGCTACGTTATGAGACATCGCGATTTCGTTTTTAAATTTAACAATACAGCAGATTCCCGAAGGGGTCTAAGCAGGAGAGATACATGAACAGGTATAAAGACAGTACAATGCATCAGCAAATGTGATCAGCAGATGTAAAGAAGAAGCGCACTTTGTTTACATCTGTACATACATACTGAAAAAATAGGGAAACCGCATGAGCAATCTTCTAAAGAAAGTCATTGGCATCCATATGTACAAAACACTCACACACGCACGCACACACACACACACAGCAAGACAGTGTAGATAGGTCACGCGCTTAAAGGATACATATAATTTTTTTTTGTAAATACATTAGTACATGCTCGAATTTGTTTTTATGACATTGAAACACGCCGCAAAAAATCTCTAATCCGTCTGAAATGCTGTGGGTTAAATCATTTCAATCATTAATCGTATTGGGAAAATATAATGCTTATCCATATGGTATTCTCGCAAAAATGCAGAACAGATTGTGGGTATTTATGGCATGAATTGCGCGTTTTGGGGCGGATAGGTGGTGGCTGTAAAGCTACAACATTCTACAACATCTCTTAACGGTCGCTGTCGCCAGCTTTATCTCATTTCCCGGTGCCACATGCCACATTAGTAAAACGTCACGTCTTTGTGATGCGGCCGCCTATTAGATTTAAAACTGAAAGCTTTCAAGTGGTGATTTTCGCATCGTCGAACACTCAAGAAGCAAAAGAGAGAAGGCACAATTGACGCGAAGAGAACCGGTGGACTGGGGACCATCTCTCTTGCACCTCGGGCAGAAGCAATCAGGTTGCCTGAATGCTCGCGCCATCAAATAATACTTCCCGAAACCGACGTTTGGTTCATTTGCGCACGTCCTACACTTAATAAATTTGGGCTGTCACTCCACCGATCTCAAACACTCTAAAAACCCCAATTGAGTCAATCGAATGTTTAAAAAATTGCTTGAATGTACGTGGGAATTTTGAACAGAGAAATAAGTCTTGGGAAATAAAGTGCTGTTCTTGAACTGGGTTAATAGGCTCCTGTGGTTATCATACGGTTTTGAGGATATATTTATTTACTTTTATTATTTAATTATAATTTACAATTGCATTTTACTTAATTATATCACTTGCGGAGCGAGAATGATACCAGAAGGCTGTTATAGTTCTAAGGAGCAATCAAGTAATTGTTTTATATATGGGAAACTTTAACACTTAGTTTAATGCACCTTAATACTATTAAACACATTCAGGGATAGAGCGTGCAAAATGGCACGCACTTGCCAGGAGTGGAATGCTTTACTGTTGAACCTGCTGGGACGAGGAATATAATGCGCATGGAAGCAGAAGCGCGAAATATACGCTTCTGGATTTTGTTGTCTGCACAGACACGCGTTTGTGGAAACTACGAATCCAGGATCTCAGCTTCCGCCCAGTGAGTAAAAGGGTTAAAAAACAAAATACAGAAATAGATTAAGTTATTGCAATGGCAACCAGGCACTCCTTAATTTAAAGAATTTTTGCTGTACGCTATCATATACACCTAATACGAGATGATGTCTCATCTTAAATAGTTTCAGCTTTCACTTCCTCGGAAGCCTTATAAATCAGAGTCAGCCAGGCACCCGAGCATTCCTCGTGTTCTCGAAACTTGAAGTTGTGAGGAGGGGAGGTTATTTTTATGTGCGCCTGATGTAGGAATATTCCGAATTAAATAAAGACGCGCATGCTTTGGGCATCGAAAACGGGGAACCTGCTGTTATGGTTGCGTACTGTATTTTTGTTTGAACCTCATCAACGCTTCGGTTTAAAAAAGATGCTGACTGTATATCTATTTTTAAACAAGTTTAGGCCCACAGCAAACTTTTTCACGAGTATGCAGAATTGATATTTTTCACACAAGAAATACGATGGAAACTGAGCATGTCTTATTTAAAAAAAAAGAAAGCTGCTTGCTAAGAATTGTATAACAATTCTTAGCAAAGTCCTATTTCCATGGCATTCATCGGAGTTTCTTGGGACAAATCGAAGACTAAAATCTTCAGGGTTCCTGATAGGAACGCTCGTAAAGAAGGTAAAAGGAGGTGCAAAAACCTAGGCGCCCTGTTGACAAACACCGGGTGGTGGTTATGCGATATCTACATAAAATATCGCATAATCGAAAACAAGTGGCAAATAGGTATGGTGTGCCCGTAGCATTATCAGCCCCTAAAACAAATGCGACAAATTTGTTCTAAGGTTTGCGCCAAAGCGGAAAAAAATATAAAAATACACGTGCCACAAAAAACATGTGCGGCGTTTTGTTCCCTGTTCATCGGGCGTTGTATATAGCATTCCTCTTTCCTGTGAAGGATGCTGTCGGACAGACTGGACGGTGTCTGAACGACCGGCTGCGAGAGCACAATCTTTCCTTAACATCAACTGTAGGAGGTCTCCTTTCGGTGCATTGTAAGACCTGTACGTGCACACCATCTTTAGAAAAAAAATTCAATTTTTGTCCGCTTGAAAGAAAAACAAACCCGCGAGGTGCTCTAGGCATTCACCATCTTGATTCTGGCCGATCGCTGCGTTAGTCAGCCGCCAGTTGCTTTGAGCGAAAAGAAGTTGTCTTTCTGCGAACATCTGACTGTGACTGACCTGTTTACTCCCTGGTGCCGATGTTCCCTGTCATAAATCGTGCTTCATCTTTCCTTTTTTCACCTAATATACCAGATTTGTGAGCACGCGCCTGTGTGTGTTCTGTGTTCCTTCCTCCTTTGTCGTTGTCTCTTTGTGCGCGATTTTTGATCATGCTCAGCATGAGCTCGGCTGAGCTCGTACTGAAGACGAGTCGCTGCGTCAGCGATCGCCAAGTACTCGGATCCACTCCCGCGCTTTGTGCCCAAGAAATTCCAATGATCAGTGTTGCCCAATTCACTTTTAAAAAAGGTGTTGCTATGTTTGTTTTTTTTCTTTGGGGGAAAATAGGGGGGGGGGGGGCAAGAGTGCAGCAACGATTGCCGTCGCCGAAGGAGTTTTTTCCTAGGTATTTTGTGCCGTCTGCAAGCTTGTTTTGTTTTTTATTGCTATTTTGTTCCCCTTGAATTGAGTTTATCAAGAGGTATCGTATATTAATATTTGCGAAGTGTTTGCCGTACATTTTTCTTGTTGCTGTTCGCTCCGACTCATGGACGACACCTGTCGATAGGCGTATGTGCCCGCCACGGCGCAGAGGTGAGGTGAGTGTACAGAGCGTCCCCCCCTCCCCCTTCCTTGAAAAAAAAAAGTGGGATATATATAGTGTTTTTTGTTTCTTGCCTTAAAAATAAACCTCATCTCCGATTGCCCGTTTTCCGCCCAAATGTAGCCTGAGTGGACCGAACTATATACCAAAGTTTTACAACCAACCGTTATCTTTTCCAAAAGTTATGAGTGATTTTCTGAAATTTTCAATGGGAAAGTGGGGCCCACTTTCGCCCGTTTTCGGTAACTGGAGCCATAGAGCTCCGTGTAGAATAAGGTTCATCGGCCGCCACTTTCCCATTGAAAATTTTAGAAAATCGCTTATACCTTTAACATAAGATAACGGTTAGTTCATAAACTTTGCCATCTGGTTCGGACCTCTAGCACATACCTTTGGGCGGAGAATGAGCATTTGGTGGTGCACAGCTTAATTTTGCAATAACTAACGCCCTGAAATTTTTTTTGCCGGTAATTTTGTATTTGTTGTTCCGAGAAGCTTCCGGGTAGAAAGTGTGTGCGTGTGTGTGTGTGTGGGGGGGGGGGAAGGGGAGGAGCTCGAAAGTTTCCTAGCTTTCAGGGATTCCGAGTCACGAGGTTCCAACGCATCAAGAGGTCCAACTAGTCAAGAGGTCCAATATTGGACCTCTTCGATACGTTGGACCTCATGACGCGTTGGACATGGCGTGTAAAGTTAGTCATTTTTCCTTTCGCCGTGGCCAAGCACTGGACACACTATATCTATCGGCTTCAGAGATAGAAGCGCTTTCCGGCACAAACAGTCCTCCAATCCACGTCAATCTCTACGATCCAAGTTTCTAAAAAAATATTGAGCAGACTACCCCCCCCCCCCATCTTACAATTCGACCCGACAAACACATCGCCTAATGTCAACTTAAAATAAATGATATCGACAGACGAGTGTTCGGTAATTTGTGTCAAGAGTGCTTAACCATGAGACGTTCCGTTTCATGGTTTATTTCACAGCATTCGCAAAAATAAAAAGCAGCAAAGAAGTTACGTATCGCTAGCATAAGTATTTGTGGCTGTTCCGTGCTTTTGAGAAAGTCAACGGCCCAGAATAGCCCGCTAGCTTGCACCGGTCATAACGTTTCAAGGAGACAATGATCGCATTCATTTGCAACACTCTATTTGACGCTAAGTTGCGTAATTTGGGCTCGTCTAAAGACGCCCTTCAATGATATTTGAACTCCTTTTCACGTTGTGTAATTTACCTCTTTAGCAGATTCGGTGAACTCAGTGAATAAAAAGTAAAACATAAAATAGTAGCGCATCATATTTGTAATATAACATACGAGAACCCGGGACTGGGCAATGTTACCGAAGGAAGTATTTGCGATTACAAATACTGAGACACATGAAAGGGAAGGCTAAACGCGAGATGCTGAGGTACATTGGCATTTTATATCTCGGGAATTATAGAGACACTTTCGTAGAAATGGCATAAATGTGTCCTAGAACAGAGACACTGCAAATACTAAGTTCTACAAGTCCAAAATATGTCGCCAGGCACTATCGATTATTTAACACTCAAATGCATATACATTGTAGCAAACGGTCTTTTTCTACTTGTCACCAATATCTATGTAGTAGTTGTATTGTCTAAAATTATTCAAATAGGTCAAACAATTAGCAACCGTAACGAAGCAGCCATTAATAGCAATATAATTATAAACAGAGAGGATAAAAAATAAGGCTCGATGGGCCTCTTGGCGTGTTGGACCTCTTGACACATTGGACCTCTTGGCTCGTTGGACATCCTGACGCGCTGGACCCTCTTGACCCGTTGGACCTCTTGACGCGTTGGACCTCTCGACACAAGTTGGACCTTTTGACTCGTTGGACCTCTTAACGCGTTGGACCTCTTGACTCGAATTAGACCTTTTGACTCGTTGGACTTCTTGAAGCGGCTGTCACGTGGATATTGGACCTGTTGACTCGTTGGACCTCTTGACCATAAGCGGCTTCCAGGGGGAGGGGAGGAAGAAAAATATCTGCCCCTCCCAGAAAATTTTGGAGGGGCTTTGACCCCAAGCCCACCCCCTCTCAACGTAGTCGGCGGGTGTGGGTGAGTCCTCGGTGGTCGCTTATACACACACACGGACGTTATACCCAAAGACGGACGTTAGGCAGCCCGGTGGGCTGCCTGACGTCACCAAAAGTTTACGTATTTAAAGAAAACACAGGTTAAATAGGTATTAATTTCTATGGAAATATTTTTTATTAAAAAAGTAAAACAAACTTTTTACATTGCTAGAACCTCAGTAGGATATATTGTCTTATTTTTAAACAAATCTATAAGTAATCGAATATGTATCCCACACGAGAAAGTACTGTGACACCCTAAGAGTATGATAATTGCGCGTAGGTTCACTGTGAATTTCCGTGACCTAATTAACTTGCATTTAAACCTGGACACTAGCCTTACACTCTGTGAGACATTGTAAAAAAACACCAGTGCGGAAAATTTCAGGCTTTTATTATTTTTGTAAATTCCTTTAATTATAAGCTGTGAAAAAAAAAATAACCAAGGTACTACAAATACAATAGTTTCTATAGGAGAAGCAGTACCCTCGATGTTCTGCTTCGAAACCATATAAACCAAAAGATGCGCTGAGCCCCCATACCTTGACAATCTACATTTCATTTGAAAGTGAGTTTTTAAATCTGTACAAATATAAACGAAATTCAATTTTTTACTAGCGCTGGCTTCTCATCGTAAGCTGGAATCTAAAGAGACAGCTAGACCTTTTTCCCGAGTCTCAGTCACGCCGACGGTTATGAAACGAAGGTTTTACGGATCCAGCAGGAGATTGCTTCCGGTCCGAAATACAGTGACAGGCGTCGTTATGAACCACCATCTGAAACGGGCTGCCTAGAATCTCCACGTCGCAGGCTATAACGACGGAGAAGTATGTGCTTATGGATATGAATACCCTAAAATGGTGTTGCACATTTCAGAATTTTCGTTTTTGTTTTGATGTTCTTTGCGTTACCAAGGAAAACATAACGAAACTAACAGTTGGAACGACAGAGCGCAGATAACCGGAATTTTTCTAAGACACTCTCCTCGTCTTCGCAAAAACCATGAGATCAACGATAAAAAATACGCGTTAAGTTAGAGTTATGTCGCAGCACAAACGAGCGGGATTGAGAAGACTAGGAGTTGAGATGATTTAAGCTACTTGAACACATTTCGTCCAGACTGAAGACCCGGGAGTTCCGTGTGTACGTCTGTGTCCGCGCTTGCTGTGTGTTTGTATCATACGTGCGTGTGTGTTTATGTGCGCGCGCATGTGATTCCGTCTGCGTGTGAGTGCGTCTGCGTGTGAGTGCGTGCGTGCGTGCGTGCATGTGTGCGTGTGTGCGTGCGTGCGTGCGTGCTGCGTGTGCGTGTGTGCGTGTACATCTGTATGTTTTCCTTGGTACGAAGTAAGCGTGATTTAAAAATATAATCATATGGCTTGAACAAGAGACAAGTGTCACAGCTTTTGGACTCGTGTCAGCACACTTAAGCACTAATATTGTACTGGATGTATTCGGCTTTTAAAATTGCCTAAACTAAAATGGAAAAAAAAGACCCCGCTTGGTATGATAACAAGCCTCATCGACCTGGCTCATGACTCTTCATGCTCTTTTGTTTAACGAGGTTTTGATTTACTCACTGAAAATCAAGATATCCCAGAGACTGTGCAAATTGATGAGAATGATACCAATAATTGTTTCTAACTTTATTGTTGAAATACTCTTTAAAAAAAAAAGCTTTAACTGTTCGCCTTTTCAGGATACATCATTTACATTCTATTAGCAGCCAGAAAGTTTTATAATATTTTTTTTACTATATGAATATGATTTTGTTTTAATATTTGGGGGCAATATCGCAACACCGCTTCTGCATGGAAATTTACCCCGGGTCTCGAAAATTAATCGCCTTTATCGCTAGCACCCCCCCCCCCCCACCCCCGCCCCTCCGCCGCAAATCAAGCAGAAATAGAAATGCCGTTGCACGCAAGACCCAACTGAGGAACATTAAAGGCACGAAATCTTCGGAGGATTTATAATGTAAGTTCCGTATAAGTTGTTCGGCTTTCCACGTATTTCCTAAAGCGTCTCTTACCCGAGTTGTTTCTTGATCTCCTACAAGAATCGTAAACAAGATATAGAGGCACACACAAAATTCAGCAAAAATAACCGACCAGAGAAGTCGTCAAATCTTTGAAAAGAAAGAAATGTTATCTGACTTTCCTATTTCAACATCGTTGTTTTTCAGAAAACGATCAAAATCTTTACAAGCTATCTATTTTCTTGATTGCAGCACTAAAAGAGAGGGAGAGAGAAAGACCAAAAAGGTTATTCACAAATTTGTAGAACTACTGTTTGTTTTTTATCAAATTGATTATATGTTTAAGGAAGCCGTAAAAAGATTACACGGTTTGCTTGTCCCTCGGATCTTGTAAGCCAGTACTTTTTATTAGAACTTTCTTCACGTGTTCGTACCTTTCCTTCTTCTGAGACTCGCGTTTTTAAAGTTTACTCTTTTTTAATTTATTGTAGGCGAGGTGTACTTAGCATTAAGTCATATTATTTCTACTCCTCAAACTAAAAGCGTAGAACAAAACAATTTAGAAAATAGGGCAAAAATATAACAGTCATCAGATGTAACACATATAATTAAAGACTACCAAAAAACAAAAAATATCCTTGAAGGTGCCAGTTAGCTTGTCTTGGTTTTGTTTCTGCTCCATATGACTGAAAGCGCTATAATGTAAGATTATATATACATACACCAACTAAAGTTGTCGTATTTCCTTAAATAAAATTTGTTTTTATTCTCTAATACGAATAATGTGCATAAACTACTTTATAGGTATTTCTAAAAACAATAAAGCTAAAATTATTGCGGCTTCTGGAAGACTTTTAATAAAGGTACTGTAATAGAACTCGTTCTTCCAATGCGAGCATTGCAACGATCTCCATTGACCCCAGAAAATGTCAGTGGGCACCACGTTGTAATTCAGTCGTCCCTCGTGTGTTTTTCTGGCGTTTTTTAACAAAAAATACAACGTATACTTGCAGAAGAGAGTCCTCGACCCTCAGTCTTTTTAAGGGGCGACCGAAGTGTATTTAAGTTTTGCTTTCCAGTGTAGCTCCATCCTTCATCGATTTGATGTCTGTGATAAAAGAGGTAGAGCAAGATGCGTAGCGTCTTAAGCATCAGTTGGTGGAGGCGTCTTGGGACGCATCATTATGTTCAGGAACTGAATCTAAACAGAACAAATGTGTTATATAAATATTTTAAAAAGAAATGAAGAATAAATGTAAATCTGAACCCAAATAAGCTTCTTAAAAATAGAAACACAAAAGAATTGACATTCAGTACACCAAATAGCAGAGACGATCTTTTTTTGACAATTCGGTTTCCTAGACTAAAAATAACCTCTTCTACTCGTAAAAAATATGATTTGTTTTTCTTTTTGCAATTCCGAGTGGTTCTTTTTTTGCACTCTCTACCCTTATCTCGATAACGGCGGCTCCCACCGCCTCGGTGAAACAAAGGTAGTGGCGTGGGCAACGAGCTAAAACAGGCCTGTGGTATACTTTGTTTCACCTTAAGTACAGGCGCAGCAGACCTTACCTGCTGATGGGAGCAATCGAACCGCGTCAGTGGCGCACCATCCCACCATCATGGTGTTCGCTATGCTTCTGCAGTGATTCATCGTCGGTGAAGCAATCATAAACAAAAAAAAACCTAGTGACTGAGTGCTCTTGACGCTTTTTGGTTGTTCCCATTAGCTCGTAGAGTCAAGTGCGCTTGAATTGAAAATGAAACGAAGTATAACTAAGACTGCGCCATATTATGTTTCACAACGTACTACGCACTCTGGTCGGAGCGGTTGATGGTGCGTGGAAAGGAGTGGTTTTGATTATACACAATTTTTTTGAATTATGACATAGATTCAAACTTGAATTAAAAGAAATTTTAGAAAACAATAAGAAAAGTAAATTTGAGTGTCTAGTGAAATATATATATATATATATATATATATATATATATATATATATATATATTATTAAACAATACACATACTGCTCAGATACTATACGCAGAATGTGTTAATGTTGAGAATTCATGTTTTTCTAGTGCTTTCTTTCGCTTTTATTTGGCGCTTCATTATAGTACACGAAAAGCTTGAACCCACAACGAAGCGACCTACAGTGCGCGTTCCTGGTTTTGGAGTGTACCTCAGTGTTGCCCGATTGCGCTGGGCTGTGGGTTCTGTCATTAGTGGAATATCGCAGCCTACGTAGTCGCATATGCCGGACGCTGGTAACGGCTAAATTGCCGTGTTTTTTTATTTTGCTTCTACGGCGAATAGAATTTTACGAGGGTTTTAAGGAAACATTGCACTATTTTTGGTAACGAAAAAAACAAATTAATTCTATTTTTGTTGAGCTCGTGCGCGACGAAAGGAACGCAACTGGAATACTTGTTTAATTTTATGTTGATATTTAAAGATGCCATACATTCAACCGTGTCAAACTACAAAGGTCTTACTTAACTGTCGAAAATATTTGACCACTCAGGATAGCCCAAATGCATGAGTATTCCCCGCTCACAACATACAATTCAATGACTCTCATAAAATGAACAGCATATATTGTACGTACCCCACTGTGCTGCGTTATGCGAACAGGATTTGAGAAAGGTATCAAATAACACGATGTATTCTATATACAATGTCGACGACAATCAATTCATGACGATCAGACGGAATCCGGCTTATTTTGGTGCGCGTTCTAAAGAGAGCTGCTCTTTTATTTTATTTTTATTTTTATTTTCGCACAGCGCCGAAGTAATTGAATGAACGCATTAATTTCGTCCCGATACCTCGTACCCAACCCTATCAGCTATTTTTTGCGAAGACAGGAAACATAGCCGGGAAGGCGTTTCGGATATTATCTGTGCGGAAATCATTATCGAAAAAAGTCGAACGGCCCACGTCGCGAGCTGCTTGATGTTCGGTGTCTTTGTTCGTTTCCCGCGAAGGCCGAGCACGTTACGAGCTCTTGTATTCTCTGGTTATCATAGTGGAAAACAACACAAGAAGGATAAGCATCCTGAACAGGCAAACAAAGTAAAACTTTCCGGAAAAGCCGGCGAGCTTCGAATGCACCATGCAGGTGGGAATCGCACTAGCCAGGTTTGCACAACTCAGGAGGGTGGAAAAAATGTCTGGCTTATAGCGGTCGCTCGAGTCGCACAATCGATGCGACCAGAGACCTCTTTTTGAAAATGTCTATAGTTTAATGAAGACAATCTATTTTCTGAAACGTAAAACGAGTATACGTTATAGTTTCATGTCTCCGCTTTCATACTCTGCATAAAAAGAAAAAACGCTGAGAGTACAATGCATTGTTTTAATTTTATGAGAGGCGATTGTATTACGCAAACATTGATGTATATTGTGTCATATCTCAATATATATAAGATTATTGGTAGTTGCAATTTCTGCGACTTAAACAAGCAGAACGATCAAACACACACGAGGAAAAGAGAAAGAAAAATTTGAAAGACGTTTGGAATCATTGGAATTTCTGCATCGACGTATTCGACCTTTCTGACCGCCTCGGGCTGTGTGGAGCAATATGTCAATGTTGCCACGGCGTGGGGAGGAAGACATCACGTGAATTGTCAGGACGCTGCGGGCTAAGTTTGCCACTTTCAGAATCGATACAGGGAAATTTCAATATAAACCGTCTCACAATTTGAAATAATCCCCAACCTTATGACATTTGTTCGGATGCATTGTATTTCATCTTTATTTCATATTACACTAGTATTATTTTAAATAAGATATCACGTCTTGTATACGTGGCTTCTCGGTTTGAACCATCGAATGCATGCTTCCACGTTCGGAATGACGGCTATACTAGATTTTAATCGTAGCTTAATGTTTGCCCTTGCTCATGACTATATTGATCGGTCTTTCCCCTTCTTACCTTTCCAGAATCTTCTTATTTCTAACTACTCTTTCTTTTCTTGAAATCTCAAAATGCAGATATATATTCGAAGACTCGTCGGAACCATGTTCTTTACATTTTGATTCTACATCCTTAGATTGACTATACAATGGGTTTGCATGTCTAGCTAATCAAGTCTGTCTGACACATGATAACGAACAACTGAGAATTAAGTTGGACACACTTGGGAATTTATGAGTCGACAGGAATAAACTAAGCTGTACTGTGAACCCTCTGTATAAGCCGCCAGTTAAATTGCAGACACCTGGGCCGAAAATATGACACATTCGTAAAAAGCTTTGCAGTCTTTCTCTTTTCAACACCTTTATACACTACTTTTTTTCAGGTAATGCACATTGAACAACCCCGCTGATATCAGCTTTCATTTAAATAGGAGCGGTGCAGCAGGTTTAATGAAGGGGGATCATATTAATCTTCGTTCAGATGTAGGCTACCTAGGATATAGCACACCATAAAATAGATGACACTACTACATTATTGGAACATTAGCCCTTTGAGACGCATTGTTTGTTCGCGAGCTTAACTTTGGAATAAACGTAGGTTGCGTTGATACTGTCGGCAGCCGTGTGGAGTATAATAAATTACGTGGTTGATGATTTACATTTTCTATATCAACCCAGCAGTAGATTTTAGTTGAATATAATAATAATAATAATAATAATAATAATAATTTATTCGGCTTGTTCTTTCATCAGCACGTAAGATGCGGGTCCAGTCGAAGCCAGGGTTGGCTTGTGCGACTAGACCCCGTAGTGATGAGACTGATTGTTCTCAGGCGCGAATACAAGACAGCTATACACAATTTAAAGTTTTTCACAGGTGACGCACACAACTAAACGAGTACTTGAGCTTAGATACAACATCAGAGTGCACCAGGACGCATATAAACGTACATGCCTAGATCTACACATAAATATACATTTAAATACATATATACACTTAAACATCATGCGGACATATAGGCTGATGGTCGAACATTCCTTGCATGCAAACGACAACTCACCCCCTGTCGGTTCTTGAGAGATTACAGTCGTGCATAGTTCAATCGGCTGCTACTAGCACAATTGTTTTATGCGTTTTTTAGGACACGTTGAGAGTCGATTTGATCAAGAAAGTCTGGTAATTTGTTGAATATGCGAGGAACATAATACGACCGAACACTTTTTCCGTATTTGGTGTATACGCGAGGAATTATAAAATGTTCACTGTTCTTGTAGAGCGCTGGACAGTTCGAGGTATTTTAAATTGACTGAGCCAATAATGTCTTAGGATGACGCATCTATGAAAAAGGGGTAGAAAACGCGGCAGACCCACATAAGAAAATTTATCATCGTCCTGGTTTAGATTCGGATTATATGCAACGTTTTTCGCGATGTTTCTCAGAATTGCGTCAATTTTCGTTCTCCAGAGAGTTGAGCAATTGGCAAAGATTGTAATTCCATAGCGAAGAACTCCATACAGCAAAGCATTCACGACTGTCTTTCTGACGGAGATTGGGAGGAACGTTTTTGTATGGTATAACAGACAAGATACACCTCGTAGTCTTTTAGCCCGATAATCAAGGTGTGTGTTCCATAATAATAATAATAATAATAATAATAATAATTATTATTTGATTGTTTGATTAATTATATTATTTGATTTGATTATTTGATTATTTGATTAATAATAATAATAATAATCATAATAATAATAATAATAATAACGATAATGATAATGATAATGATAATCTTTATTTAGAGTGCTCAAAACAAAACAAATTATTCGTAGATTGGAGCACTTGCATAAAAAAAACAGAAGAAACAAATATATACAGGATCGCACTGAAGACGCGCTAATACAAGGATAGTAAAAAAACACAAATAATACAAATTAGTGAGTAAGACAGAATTTAGTAAACAGGCGGCGGGACTCAGAGGCTGACGCACAGATGTCGAGCTCCGAAGTGCCTACATTGTTATTAAGCCTTCCGGATCCGAGGGGAAATGTTGCAGGGTGAGCAAATATACATAAAAAAGATTAAATGCCTCATAAAGCGAAATTTGTCATGCAAATTACGCTTTACAGAGGAGATGAGCAGTGTCAACAACGCTCTTTTTAACCTTATGTAAAACAAAAAGCCACGATTCTCCACTTAGCTGAGAAAAAAGTTAGAAAGAATATTTTTTAAAGCAGATATTTTTCGTTCGTAATAAATATGTCGTTCTAAATACAGATTATATACTATAGAATTTAATATTTTCTCAAGGTGTTTGAATTCATGAATTGTGTTTTTTATAGCGAGTTTCATATCATGAACGCAAATTCAAGATCGCTACCTTTTTGAAGAGTCAAAAGATAAGTGAATCTATTAAGGTTCCTAAAATTGAGAAAACAAGCATCAAACAACTCCCAATATTCTCATCACGCTACCCGGAATAAAAAGGGAAAATACATTTTAAATGTTAAGGCACTATTTATACACAGGTCAAGATGTTTCACGAGGAGACATACTGTACAGGAATTTCATCGATAATTTATGTGTAATCAACAACAGTATATGACGTCGACACAACGAAAGCGCTTTTGTTTCTGTAGCGTTCAGAAGCAATTGATTATGTTTGCACCACAGAAGCGTATGTGACACATGGAGTTCCAATATATTGCAGACTTCTGGGGAATGATTTTTTTTAAAACAACTTAATAATATTCGCAAAAAGAAGAATCTCAGAAATTTAAACACGCGACACTATATGACTTATGAGCTTCGAAAATTAAAGAGGACCCAGTATGTAGTTCCGAGGAAGGCCAGACGTTGATATAAGCCTGTGGGAGAAACTGTCACCAGAACAGAGTTCATGTAAAATAACTAGTCGATATTAAACAGATTACAGAACTCTTGACGATTATCATATAGAAGTAAGCTTGTGCAAGAGTAATTTGGGACAAGTTTTTTCCAAGAGCTTTGTTCATATCGAAACGATTGCATCAACTTGTCCGCTATTCGTGACAAATGGCGCACAGTAATCCAAAAAAGTACACAGATTGGTCTCCACAGACCAACTACTCAAGAATCCATGTGCGTGTCAACCGCGTATGAACAACCAGATCAGAAACTTTAGAAAATCCACAAAGCAAGCAAACATGACGAAAATTTGTAACGGCGGAGGAATCACCACTTTTCAGAATCGGAACGATTAGCGATTTCTTCCAAAATGCTTGTTTGGTCTTGCTGTTTTGTTTTTTCATATCTCGAGGTAAAAAGGGGCAACTGGTCAATAAAGAGGAACAAGCACAGACGGCGCTAGTGTGTTCTTGTTCTTCGTCTTTGTCCAGTTGCGCTGTTTTTACCTCAAGACACCTTCCAAAGCGAGGTAAAAACATCTGAACTAAGCGAAAGGTTAAACATGTGTTTCAGGATACGACTGAAGGACTCGCTGCACCATTTAATGATAAAGAAGCTCGGTATGCTTTCAACACCACTTGGAATCTCCAGCTTCAGGTTCCTGATCGCATCAGCTATTTCGTCAAGATCTAAGCAAACAGAGCGCATTAAGTAATGGAAACAATATAAAATCGTCGCCTTTTGGAAAGGACTGAAGACTATGGGTAAAACATGTTTCAAAATTGCAATGATAAAAAGTTTGCAACTTCATCGGGCGATGAATGATAATGAGTGTCATCCATCCTATCACTCAAGCAAATATCTTGTCTGGGCAGCTTCACAAACGGCCAAGAAATGTTTGATTGACGATTCAGGCTACATTCTACACTATTGTTTTGTAAGCGTTTATCGCGTTTGAAAATTGTTTTGTTAATACACAACAAATTCTAAATCCGTATGCCAAAAAAGTTGAACCAGTTTTTTTAATTTTTTTAAAGTCGATTGAAATGCTTTCTTGGGGGGAGGCAAGTAAAATTTGAGATCTTTCGAGAAACTATTAGAATAAATGGACATTTTACATAAACGTGTTTAAACAAAACTGTCCATATCGCTTTTGAACAGTCTAGGTGAGTGTCTCAGGTAGCTTCATAAATATATGTTTATTTAAGAACATTGCGGCCAGTAAACATTTTCCATAAATCAATATAAGTGTATGTAGTCTCATTTAGGGTAGTAATACGCACTAGGCTGCGAAGGTATCCTCGGCGTCAACGAAACAAGAAACGGGACGGCAAAAGGTAGATGAAAGGTATATATTTTCACCAAAAGATCCGAAGTCAAACTGGCGTTTAGAGTGGACATATTTGAAAGAACGAAAATCAATTTTCCAGCACAATTGTTATGCGTGTTCTATTGAATAAGACCACAGAAGTTGATAAAAAAATATCAATAAAGACGTCCTGGTAGACGTTTTATATTGTTGTACTTCACTGTTTGTAATGTAATGCAAATGTAATGTAATGTAATATAAGTCTGAGAACATAATTTTGTTTTGGTTGCATAAAACGTGTAGCATTCGACAACCGAGAGAGATTGGAGTAGATGAACCTAATGGCATGATTTCTGCAGTCCGTTTATTCAAATTAAACAAAACCGAAATTTAGGTACTTTACGAATTAGGAGAAAAAAAGAAACACAAAAACCATCTATTGCAAACGTGTTTTGTGTTTAGAACAAAAAAACGCTATTTTAAAGCAAATATCTGTAGTTTACCACGAAAGCGAAACGCTACCGGCAACATTTCAGAACCAGATGCGCACCCAACCATTCCAGTCTAGGATTTTTCTTGTGACCAAGCTTTCACGTTACCCGTCAACCTCTCGTAAACCAAGGAGCAGCAATCCCACTGTGGTTGTATCGGTGTATCCTTAGCGACGCAGTTCTGAGTGTCGTACTTCTTTTACTCGGGCCGCTTTGCCGCCAGACGTGGAGTTGACTCAGGAAAACCACACTGCGGATTCACCGCTTCCACTAACAGTTAGGAGTGACGACGACTCTTCGCCAGCGCGAAACGGAAATCGAAACTGTCATCGACAGGGTACCTTCGCCAACTTGAAAGTTGAATCTGCACTTAATTTTTTTTAATGTCATCGGGCCTTATTATTGTTCTCTGTATCTCTCGAACAGACCGAAGGTTGGTGAGTGGCACTCGCTTCCCCACCATAATATCCTCAATTTCATCAAGGGTGCTGGATAGCGAGACGGCAGACATTTGGGGAAGCTGCTAGCTGTATTAACTAAACCAAGATAAAGACACTCACCCCAGGGTTGAATCTGAAAATCCATGCGTTCATTTCGTGATCTAAAATTCGTTTCTTGGCCAGCAGCTTTTCTTTTTCGTTTTGTAATATTTTGGAAACCTTGTACGAAGGAGGGGCCCTTGCAAAAGGCTGAGTAGCCTGACGAGGCTCCTTGGTCCTTTAGTTACCTAACCTAACTTAACCTAGTCCCATAGTTTCTTAGTCCTTTGCAGTTTTCATATGTACCTATTATCAAAGCAAAACAATTCATTTAGCCGCAGAATTTGACTCAAACATAGTTATCGGCATCTTAATGATAACATATAAGTATATAAATAAAAAATTGCAAATTACGAAAAAATACAGATATGATTGATTATGTATGAACGTAAACAGATAACTAAAAACTCCTAACAGTATCAAAAACTAGAAAACTTCATGCGTCATTTTTTTTCATCTACGATGCAATGTAGTTTACATTATGTTAAAATTTTATATAGCTGCCTACCAGAATAGTGATCTGCTTTAATTGAATTCCCGCCCATAGGCACCCAATTCTTAACAAAGCCCAGGCTCTAGCGAGTCCCGAACATCTGAATATCACTCCTCAGCCAATGAGATCGCAGCATTAGCCGTTAAGAACTCCAAAGCACGAACCACAAAGCTAGAAGCGTGAACATACCAATCCACGCCCTGCCGTTTCTACGCAGTCGGTGACTATAGAAGTTTGCATGTACGGCCTCCTGGCGCCTCCATCATGCTGCTGGTGTGGATAGATCGTCTGATATTCAAGCATTGCTGGAGACCGTGGGTACGACTAAGCAATACTTCACAATAAGACGATCTAGCCACGCCAGCAGCAAGACGGCGGCGCCCAGAGTCCATACTCGCAACACTGATCTGTATTGTAGTTGGCTGGATCGCTGAACGGGAGCCCGTGGGTGGCGTAATCGGCGGCGATTACTTGACACCAGTCAAACACTCAAGTCTATGGGAGAAACACACAAAAGTTAGGAATATGGAAGTTTGTAGGAGGAATACTGAAGCTCGAATCCGAGTATTTTACGTGCTGCGAACATTATATCGGTTGTTTGGAAATGGAATCAAAATTTGTCAAGCCTTCAAACGCCAAATAAAATAAAAAAATCAAACGTGCCGGAGCACATACGCCTGAGCTGACAAGCTCGCTCTCGTCGTGGATCAAAACAAAGGAAGTTGCGCCATTAAGACCATCCTCGGGGAGGACCAGAATTTGATGCTTCATCTTGACAGCGACTCCGCGAGTAACTCTGCGGTAGCCCTCTGTTCTCATTGAGCTGCACTACATTTTTCGCCCACCGGAGTCACTCTCGATCACAAAACATTTATTTATTTAAACTGTGAGGGACGTTAGTTTTCATGTTTGTGTGCAAGCTATTTGGCAAGCTTTCCGTAAAGCACCCAAAAAGCTTCAGTGCCGACAACAACTCACGAGCAGGGGAAACGACACTTTTTTGTCGTTTCTCCTATGAAGTCCCATGCATTAGCTTGTGTCAAGTGATAGCTGCTGGTGGCGCCACACGACCTCAGCAAGACAAGACTCGACCCGCGAACCAGCCTACAACAAAAGATATCATTGACTTGCAAACGTCCATGGTAGCCGTTATTGCTGGAGTGATAGTTGTTGTAAGAGAAAATCCGATTTGTTCGTTCGAGATGGAAGCTTTAAGATTGATTACAGCACAAATAGCTTTCGAGCAAAATGTGTCTATGAGTGGTTTTGTCTGTTTTTGAGCGTTATGTTTCTTACATAAATGCACGAACCGGTAAATTTAGCGAGAAGGTTTTACTTCGAAATTAAGCGGGCACAATTATTTGTTGTTCGGATTGTATGTATGTCGCTTTGCGTGTACGTTTGTTAGTTTTACTTGGGTTGTTCACACATACAAAGGTTTTGGGTAGCTTTGACCTTAAATCTTAATCCGTAGAATCAAAGAGTTCGTAAGCATTTTCAGCCGAAGAGTTCCAGGATTTTACAGCATATTTTAGTGGACAACTACCTGTGATTATAATCGAGAGGTCGACATTATCATCCAAGAAGTAGTCATGAAATAAATGTGAAAAAATACCATGTTAATTATGTTTTTACTTGAAACTGCCGGTTGTGAGGTCTATTTTATATTTATTCTCGGTTGCTCAAAATAAAACTTCGTGGATTCTGTAACAAAAAATTAACAGAATGAAAACACCTATCTAAAAATTGTGGACAAGCAAAAATACAAAAAATACAGTTTCAACCCAAACCAAACAAACAAGTTGGAACACACACAAAACGAACACACACACACACGCTGCTGGCTTAGGAGTACAACTTTATTTAAACAGACTGTTCCAAACGTGATGAAAGGTGTTGAATCATAGGTGACAAAGCATTCGTCGCCTGCATCCGAAACCCGCGATTATGTTTGCGGTGTTGTGTTGAACTCCGAGAATATCAAACTTTTGTGATCCCCAAAAAACTAAAAAATCAAAATTCACTGTAACTTCAAGCCTCGTCTCGCTTTATTTCGTGCTCAGACATAAGAGGACAAGGCAAAAACAACACTGACACACAGAGCCCCTTGAGCATCGGTCGAACACAAAGCGAGGCCGCGCTCACGCCGCATTCTTATAAGCACCGAGCAACAGGCATTCTTCACGTTTCTTGGGTCGACAAAGCGGCGCGTTGGAGGAAATTCCCGAACTCGGCTGAGAAACCTTCACAACTTAAAATAAAGTATCTAGACTTATTGGGGGAAAAACTGAAGGAGAGGAGGAGATTACAGCGCGCGGTGTAGTCAGAGCGCTGATCTCTGATTGGAAGGATAGTTGGTAGTCGCTAAGGCTAGCTGTATTTTTCTTTGCCCACTATTTCCCCTCTAATCAGAGCAAACAAAGGAGTTGTCTGCTCTTCTTCTACCGAAGTTTTGTGCTGTTTGTTCAGGAAAACTAATGCAACGGGTGGTTCTAATGCCGAGCGTTTTGCAGCATTCCTTGTCAAATCTCTTAAGGAGGTCTGTGTGCTAATTTTAGCGCATTCGTTTTTATCGTTTAATCATCGGTCAAAGCATTAGTCAAGGTATGTGTTGACAATACACATTAATGTTATCAAGGTATATAAAAAAGTTTCACGTAAGGGCGACAGTTTAAAAAAATGAAGAGAACTTAAAATAAAAGACAAGGTTCTTTCGTGATTACAATCTACGGCGGCGGACGTAGGGACGCAAGTGTAAAGTACTCAATATATACCTAACAAACAAAAAGTCCCTGATTAAGTTTTTATTCTTTTGTTTTCGTTAGCTTGTTTCAATTATATATTTGTAGCCGGTCGTTTACTGAAGCTAAAACAATTAAAAGATTTCATAAAAAAAGTTTCTACTTCGAGTTATTGCGTGGTGAATATGGCAATCACGGAAGCGGCAAATCAAAACTGATTCCGAAAAAGTGCGTCAGGAACGGAAACAATTTCGCTAGTGAAGAGGCTCGTGAGTGTAGCGTCTGATGACGCGTAAGTTGCTGTGAACACGTGACCAAAAGTTTTGGCCCAATTCCAAATCGGCTTGCCATCTGTTCCCCCGAGCCGCTTTTCTATCGGAGCAAAGCTTATCGAAAGCCCCGAGATATCGGTCTCATTTGTGTAGAAAATATTAATAATAATAATAAAAAATTAGATTCGCCAGTTATCATATATCAGAGCCACACGCGATCACGTTCAGTGCTTAATGGACTCGCGGGAGTAGGCCGCGAGCCAATTTGGAATTATGCCGACGCTTTTGGTCACGTGTTTGGAGCAGCTTTCGCGTCACCAGACGTCCCACTCTGACGCCTCTTTGGCAGCGAAACTGTTTCCGCTCCTGGCGCGCTTTGCATATTTACGTCCGCCATCGTGGATGAAAGAGTAATTTTATTATAAGTTCCCTTTTCTTAAGTATACTTTCACTCTCACGTGAAACACTCTGTACAGTTTTTTTACCGGGCTGGATTCAGAAAATGAAAGCCGGCTTTCGGGCCCGCCTACATGTACTACTCATAGCAGAAGGCTGACACTTCGTGAAAATGTGATGCTAGTGGCAACAAAAACGTGCGCAAGTTTTTGTGAATGACGCTACCTGCATTAAAAGATAGAAAAGAAAAATATATTTATGAGCCGATGTCTATCTAAGCTTATTCATCAAAGCGAAATGTAAGATTCTGGGCACCGGTAGCAATTATTTCAGTTAAAAAAAAAAAGCTTGTTTGCAAGATCAATAAAATATTGTCTTTTTTACTGACAAGTTTTCTTTTTCACTAAAGTCAAATTTTCACGAACTCTGTGCCTTCTGCGATGTCTAGTATATTTCTTATGACCGAAAAAAAAATTATTAGTATTTTTTCCTAATTTTTAAATTTTTGCCACACGGCATAATATGGGGATGTTTAAAGAAAGGAGTGCTGTCCAGCGTCGTGCAGGAACTGCAGGAGCGACTTGCAGTTCTTGTCGCCATAAGGTTTCTGGGCTTTTTAGCTAAGATCAATGTGTGATTTCTTTTTAAAACGGTGTCTCCATTTTAATATATTTTTTGTTTCTAATATATTTAAGTATAATATTAACCAAACGTGAACGATATGTATCTGTCATCTAAAATTTTTTTAGGTACAATACAAAAAAAAACGTTTTGCGCGTAATCTGTAGCTTGTATTTTTAATGACTTTTGCACTCTAAGCTAATTATCATGCAATATATGACAAGCGCAGTTTTATGGAGGCGCGAGAAATTTCAACTATAAATCTTTCGTTGAATCTCCGAAACGTAGCTCACAAATATTTATGTTGCATGGCTTCGGGCGGTGTTCAGTGATTTGTTTGTCGTTAAAATTCACATCATAGATAAATTTTATTCAATTAGTTAATCACTGAGGCTGCACATGTACCCAAGCAATGCGCAAAAAAAAAAGAAGTGAAGGTGGTGTAATTACGTGCATTCTCGTTCGTTGCTGCAGAAAACATATTAGAACATTCGTTTCTTATAAATCAAACTGATATTTTTTTTTTTCAAAAACAGGGTGGGACATAAGGAAGGAGGGGGGGGGCTACTTCATCCTTGTAGTCCAATATCGAGAGCTGACTGATATTATTAATAAATTTAGCCAGGTTATCAGCTCCTCCAACACCCTCTTTGTGGGTCAGCTTTTAGTAACCACCCTGGAAATGATATTGGTCTTTCCTTTTTATGTTTATATTTTTTTCATATTTATCCCTGCAGAACACATGTAATCTCAAACACAAACTTTTAAATATATAAGACATGGCTGCAGGCGTAGGCTAAAGTTTCCGGGCTTGAGGAGAGAGTGAAACTCGCGAGTGGGGCTTAGTTCTCTACTGCTTCGCTGCCCTTGGCTTCAGCGGACCTCTATCGCGAGAACACTGTAATACACTACCGCCAGCACGCGCTCTCTGTGTCTTTAAGGGCATTAAGGTACGTACGGCAAAAGTGCGTTTACATTGCCTCGTTTTAACTGAGGTTGCTATTCATCTATTTTTCGGAGTATCCTGTTTTTTCTTTATTTCTTATATTTATATTTAAAATTACAGGAAGATAAATTGCTGTGTTCTTAGGGAATGCGTTAGCATGACCCTTAAAACACCACACACGTCCATTTTGAGATACAATAACGCTGGCTCCTTCACTTTTTAATGCGAATGCATTAACTGTCCCATGGAGCGAACCGACGTTGTCAGTTTTTGAAGCCGCGCGCCAAACGGCACCTAGAATTCCCCTGTCCCAATGGAGCGAAGCCTGTAGTCTGTGGCAGCGATTTGATGGATAGGCTCCCATTGGCTGGCTCGCGTCATAGTTTCAAGGAACACCACCTCATGGCGCTGCGGGCACTCGCACCGGCAGCGCGCCGGTAAAAGAAACACGGTGGTGCGTGCTCGGCTGCATCTGCTCCTCTCGACACCGACAAACATGGCGGCGCCTCAAAGTATCTACACCGTCGGCAGCCGCAACCTCGGCTGTAGCGAAACCTGCCCGTCCAGGCAAGTTCACTGCAGATGAAGTAAGAGAGCGGAATAACGCAGCACAACGAGCGAGGAGGCAGGCAGCGAAATCCACCATCGTTGTCAAGTCTCCGAATACACGGCGGGCAGAACGAGCAGCGGCGCAACGCGCTATGATACAAAACAAAGCCTTTTGAAAGCGTGAGACGCAAACGGATCGTGATTCAAAGCGTCTCAGGCGGCAAGAAGACGAAGCAGGTGGCATTACGTCGCAGGCGGCATGCTTTCGCGTTCACAACTCATATGAAGTGCTTAGGCGTCCTCGGACGTTTTTTTCTTTTTGGCTTTGTCTTTTAGATTTCTCTTTTGCATCCTCTATTTGTTTCTTCGTCTTTTTGGCCTTGTTACAAGGTCAGTGTTTGCGCTTCCCAAAGGGGGACGTGTGGGACGTTTTCCAAAGGTCATGCTAACGGATCCCTCAAGGATTCACTATGTAACCTTCCGTTAGGCAGAGCAATGCACGCAGCGTATGATATGTCACGTCGCACGAGTGGAGCGCTCGATTCGCTAAAATGTCTGGTTACGTCCGCTGCGGAAAATAGGGCCCTCTGTCGACATGTTTTCTTTTCTCGTACTTTTAAAGCAATTGGTAATTGCCGCAACGTGGCGTAGCTTGTAGCATCAAACTTTAGTGCTAGAGGTTCATTTTGTAAATCCTTTTTTGTTTTTTCGACTATGACAAAGGCCTTTTTTTCAACTCTCTTGCTTTTTTCAAACTCCATCTAAAAAGCGATGTATTCAGTTGATTCAATACACATTTTAGAGGAATATTTTGTTGCGGGGCACACGATTCGTTCCCTTAGCCTGCACCAGTTTTCACTAAGGCCCCTGTATACGGAAAGGTAGCGCAATTCCTCCTCTCCCCTAGTTTTCCTCCTTTCCATCGACGGCAATCCTCCTCGCCCTATGTCCGCGACACGCCCCCCGCCGCCATGTCTGAGCTGGACCCGCAACCGCGCGCGACGGCGCGCGCTCTCGTGTGCCGGGCACAACCGGGTGCCTGGCCGTTCACGTTATTGGATACGGCGAACTAGATTTTTTTTCTCACTATAAAGGAAGTTTTGTTTTCTAACATGAAGAAACTACCGTTTGTGCACCTTTATTGGAGTTATAAAGTTCGGGAAGACGTCTCTATCGGCAAATATAATAGCACGAGGAGAGTTGGAATCGCTCGGACGTGAAGACAAGCGTTCTCCAATTGCGCTAAACGCGAACGATTAATAACAAAAAAAAAAGCAGTTGAATATTTGGAACATCGGCACGCACTGCGGAAATATATTTCGTTTACCCGTTTGTTGCAGCAAAAGCTGAGAGCAGGCACACGATAGAATGCACCTCTCCCTGCGTCTAAATAGAGTTTCGTGGGCAAGGACTGCGTTGCTAGCGGGAGCTCGTGCCGTCGCTTTGAGCGTGAATTGGGCACACGCCCGCAAGGCTCGCAATTTAACATACGCTCTACTAAAACGGTTTAGTATCTTGAATGAAGTGCATTTGGAGAATCGGCATCGCTGGAGCTAGGCAAATAAATGACACCACTATGCGTGTAAAACACTACCTTTCGGTAATTTTTAGCATCACCGATCGTTTTGTCAGTTCAGCAGCTTGGTTTACTTCATACACATTTTATAAGCGTCAAATACTACTTGCAACTGTGCACATGCGCGCGGAGGAATATGCGACGTCTACTGTATACGCGCCTCGTGCATAAAACTACACGTCAAATAATCAAATACATTCACTTGTCTCCCCTCCGTTAAAATGAAAAATAGCGTGTGCTCGGTTGCCTTGCCAGCACGTTTCTCATTTATCACATATATTAGTGTTTTGACGTTCTCACACGCAAGGCATACCCTTGAGTTCACTCTCAAAGCGCATAAGCTTTGCCCCAGACCCGCGGGCGTACCTTACTGCGTGAGTTACAAAACGAAGAAAGAGAGATCCTTCAGCAAAGCCTTTGAAATACAAGATAAATTTTTTTGAATAATTGATGTTTTAATAATCACAAAAGACAAATCACATACAAAGATGAAAACAAGAAAATAGCTATTGCTACCACGCAAAATATTGCACATTCGGAAGAGGTCGGTGTGAAAAAAATGGAAGGATCTGCATATGGCTTGAGTTTCTCGAAACCAATCTTTGCCAAGATCACTGGTACAAACTGATCGTTCGTGAAGTGATCCTGAAAAGTAAATGCAGCATCGCATATCTTTAGCTGCTATTTGTGAAGTACCGATCGCGGAAATATGTTGCACAAACAAAATCGCGAGGTGCTCGATCGTTGGTGACTCTCCTTTCACTGACGCAAGATGCACGCGGTAACACTACAATCCTTTTTATTTTAGTGGCACCCTAGTCTCTCACGCATCGTTCTCAACTCGGCCGACTCAATGCAAGCGAGCTAAGAGTGAGCGAGTCAGTTTCTATGATCAAATACGCGCGAAAAGACGTGTCTAAGTCCTTCGTGCCGGTAATATAGTTCCGTGTTTGTCTCGTCTCATGATCGTACTACGCGATCTTCATCGGCGAGACCGAAAGAGACAGGTAATACGATTCAGAGCTTGACAGTGACTTAACTCGCAAAGTTTCCCTCGGAGGCACTCCGAAACTTTTCGACCGGATCCGTTGGAGCCATTGTCTTCGCCGTTGAAGATTTTCCTTTCCCGTCGGGACGACAAAAAAGGTTCTTTCCTTTTCGCAATGCCGTTTGTGCAATCCACAGCGCAGCATGATGGCATCGCGTTGCCGCCGAGGTTGCGGTAAAATATGAAGAACCCACTGCCGGGCCGCGAACAACGGAGCCGCCGCTACGCCTGGCCCAGTGATGGCGTTGGTTTCGAGCAGACGACGGAATCGCGCGGGATCATGGGAAGACACAACGGTCACGTGTCGCGCCAGATCCAGCTGAAGCAAGGGGAAAGAGAGAACTTTGAGAGGGAAAGGGCATCGCCGAGGAGAAATTTCTCTTTCCCATTTCATACAATGGTTTGCGCTACCTTTCAGTATACAGGGGCCTTAGTTTTCACCGGTGCAGAAAAGTGTAGCGCGGTGCAGAAAAGTGCAGGTCAACGTACTTCATCTTGTGGTTTAACATAGTGCACTTTTAAAATAGAATACGGCGAAGTAAATTGAGTGTAGTCGGCGCAGGAGGTGAAGATTAACCGAACGTAGCAACTGCAGCAAAAACGTGATAGTCGAAGTTTTTATTTTTTTTTCTGTTTCTGTGTTACAGTAATTTCAGGGACACTGAGAAAAATAAACACGTTTGCAATGCGTTATTGACACCTAGTTAAAAATCGGGGACGACGGAAATAAACTGACGGGACAACAACATGTCTCAAACCAAGCTAACAACTTTTATCTACATTAGAGTTCAGATATGCAGTAGTCCCACGCCCTTAATAGGACGTTTGCACTCGTTTTAGCGGCCACCACCACACATTCGCCGTGTCCTCATAGAGATTACTAACAACATTATAAACGTTGAAAAAAGAAACGCGAGGCTCTGCGAGTCGCCGAACTTCTTATCATCGCTTTACCACCAATGGAATTAGGACATCACTTGATAAAAGCACCGATGAAAAAATCTCTAAGGAGAACACGTTGAAATAACAAGCCAAACCTCACGTTTCCTAAGACATCAGCGACTGTAGTTGTATTTTTTATGTGTAAAACAGGAAAATCTAACTATAGTCTGTTCCTGCTAACTGTGCCACGTTCAATTCTGTGTACATACAAGTGCCGAGATGAAACGCGTACAGCTTCAATGATCTGTGTTCCCTTCTCTCTCTGGATCTCCCCCACTGTGTCTCTTGATGGGGGATTTAGGCGACCGAGCACTCGAGCGAACTAACGATCGCTCGGCTCCAAGGGATTACCGCGTTCCCCGCCGCTTGAACCTCCGGAGGATCTGAACAAGGGCTCGTCACGTAGCTCCACACTCAGCTGGATATTGTACTGGTAGCTTTTTTTACTTTGATGTATATATATTTTTAGTCAGTGTTGCTGGGATACTTTGTCCCTGTCGTGCGCCTTTTCTCTTGGGAGTATCTGATACCGAACAGGGGTCCCAGGAACTCCGAATTGTTGCGCAAGATAAATGAAACCTTGATCTATTTTCTAGCTGAATACGGGGTACAAATTCGACGTGGAAGTCTAATAATTAAGTTTCTATCGGTGGAGTATTTACATTAATAATGTAGGAGTTATTGCAAAATAATATGAAGCGTAACCGGTTGTTGCTGATTCAGATTAACTGACTGAAAATTGCAAGTTAGCTTCAGAATGAACATTAATAACGAAACACAACAGTTAATGTTCTTGCTTCGTAGCCATTGTACATTTGAGGCCCTAACCCAACAGTTAAATTTACTGCTCGGTGAAGGCTTTTAGAGGTGAAATGCAAAGACGCACGCGTTGTCGCGTTCGCGCTAACTTTGTCGCGAAGTGTACCTTCTCAAATACGTAATAAGGACAGCCAATATAGCTCAATTCCATGATGGCTATAGCAGCTGACAATCTTAAAAGCGTTGAGGATGGCCACAAACCCGACATATTTTTATCTCTCCACAGCCAATGATATTGCTGTATCAGCCGAACAGGAATGCCCAAGGACCAATCACGAGGCATATCAAGCGTCAAAAATCTCAGCAAGACCCAGTGCTTTTTAATATTATCAGTGACCACAGGTGGCGTGCATTGGGAAAGCTAGCAATAAGCTTTAAATTTATAATTGTCACGTGTTTCCACTTTCATGCATGCGTGTAAATGCCCAATCTTGCTGTTGCTAAGAGTTATTTTTACATCAACGTAATATTTATACTAACTGAAAACATAATTGGGTACACACATTTTTCGAGTCGTGAGCAATGACAGGTTTTGTGTAGAAAATACTTCCGTAATTTTATGTTTGAGCAACAGTTCACCGTCGTGGGTAGTTCCTCCAGCGAATAGCCTCAAATCCCGCACACATCGGTGAGAAGAGCAGTAGCTAGATTGAAACTTATTCTCGTTCCAATTATTGCGCGAATTAGGCTGGCGAGATACAAGATCAACGGGCAATGATTATGAGCACACCGCTTCCTAGCTTTCAGGGGTTTCGATGTAGGTGACTTTTGTTATGTTCGAAGTTTACGGTTAGGGAGCGCTATTTCTTCCAATCAATTGACTTTTTATTGAAATTTACACGCACCTCTTCTATCCTATTAACCTTTTTTGTTTTCATTTAAATTCTGCAATAAAGACGCCTTTTGAGGCGGGGTTTTGAAAACAACCGCCGTTAGAGGTTTATTTTAGGAAAGTTTACCAAGCGATCGGTGCATTCATCTGCCACTGATATCAATTGGTTGTTAGTCAAGAAAACAAAACCTCGACTGGTGCTTCGAAATTGTTTTGCTTTATAATATTATTGCACCTACTGATTGCACTTTTTTTTAGCGTGAAAGAAGTGAGTTAGTTTGGTTAAGTCGAGGTTTACGAATGTGCATGGAAGTTGGCTGATTTACGGGTTCATGGTAATATTTAGAACTTGAACGCTATATTTGATACAACAATAATATGGGCTGCCTGGGCATTTCTTTTGAATCTAAACAACTATCTAAAGAAACTAAGACTCATTATATCAAAACAATTAATTATCCAGCAAAATGATTTTTCAATGTGATCGTTCGTAATTGCCGCCCACTAGTTGAAGTGATTTAAGAAAATTAATAGTTTGAATCTCTTCAAGTAGATTTCTAAACTGCCGAGCATAATTGGCTAGCTTGATCTAAGTTTTATAAAAATAATATTTTGTATCTGCAAACAATTATGACATACGAAAAGCAAAACATTCGTTTTCCTTCCTTTATGACGGAACGATTTTGTTAATGCGACTTCGCTGCTTCTGCTTTGATATTGTTACACTAGTTCGAGTTATTTAGGGCGTACCTTGTCTTTACAGCAAAGTAAATAATGAACGTCTAGAAATGTACAACATGTTGATCTCTATGCCATGATTTCACCTATACTTTCAAAACTGCTGGGACGTGCAGCTGAAATGACATTACGCCCCCAAAATGTCTTCCTGATTAAATTAATATTTAGAGCTATTAATTAAATAAAAGAACCCGTTTACTATAACCGAGATCCGGTTCACTAAAAAAAAAACAACAAAAAAACAGGAGTCTTTTTTGTCTTTATTTTGCAGAAATTATACTCTCGAAATAAGAAGAGCGGTTCAAATTCACTAAGCAAGAGGCTGTCAAAATAAATGAAACGTCACGGCAGCTATCGGGGCTATCGTTTGAACCAAAGGGAAAGTCATCCAACCCTTGGGACCTAACATTATCCTTCGCCCTGTCAAAACGTTTATGACAACCACAAAAATTTGACAGCAATTGTCTTTTTGTCTCGGGAAACTTTGTAGCGATCTGTCATGTGAGATTAAACTTGTCCGAAGAGAATCAAAGCAGGATAAAGGGGCGATATAAACGTACACATTTAAAAGAAAATATGGCGGAGCACTTAATCCAATGGGTAATTGTTTGATGATATAAAATTTTATATAACGCCTTAAATTATGTGAATGTAAGAAACGAAACGAAAGCAAATAGTATGTTATATGACTTCGCATCGAATTCTTTCCAACTAGTGTACTTTTTGCATAATTTAACTGCAAAAATGTATGACTTTTAATTTAGAGCTACTTAAGTGTTTATAAATCACGTCGATCAATTTGAAATAACCGAAGATAATAAAGAAAACAATATGGGTGTTCTGCTTAAACACCTTTAGGTGGTACTACACCTAAGACTGTCTAAAAAAGTACTGAATTGAAACTCAAAATCCACGTCTCGCTTTCAAAAATAAGTTTAACATGATCACCTCTATCTGCCAATGACGATTGCACGCTTGTATTTTTGAAAAGATGGCTGTATTTTCTGTTCAAAGGCTAGGTTCTGGCAAGCGCTTCCAAATCAGCCGTCGAAGATTGCGCTGTGCGTCTCGGGATATCCGTCGCGCCCGCGACTTGCCTGTGACGTCATCGGCCTCTCTAGGGCCAAGCGTACCGTATTTATGAGCGTTGACACTTGGTGGCGTCAAGGTATTACTATCTCGCTTTGTCGGAGTGCCCAAGGGCTTTAACATATCACCGGGAGATTGCCGAGCCGTCGGAGTCATGCGCGCTATGACAAAACGTAGTGCGTCGTCTGCTCCGCGACCTGACCGATATGGCGACATCGGCAAACGTCGGTTTCGGGGTGCGATGCTCACTGCTCTTTGAACCGGGCGACATCGTCGCGAGGCGGCTAAGGTACATTTCTTATCTCGCACAGAGGCGAGATGCTTGTAGATTTCCTACCTCATATTGTCTAAGGTGACTGCAGGATCATATGAGATAGTGCTAGGACAAACCTGATTTTCCAGCGAGTGATCACAACGACCAGACTCACCGAGGGCGCCAACTTCATGGATAAATAAATATCACTCGGAAGGCGCCATACCAGTTGACATCCTTCATTTATTAAAGCAAGTAGGGAAGAAATCCGAGTCCGGTGAGGTAGCACGGCGGTGGAATCACTCGAGTATTTCACACAGCGTATCGCATTGCTAGTGGTGTGACTGCAGCATTGTCACGTCACCACGAAGAAAAGCATACACCACTATGATTTTGCGACATTCCCTGTCACAAGGGCGAACACAAAACGAACGAAGGGAAGGCATCGGCGTACACGAAGCTTGCTCTGGTCCCGACGGGACGCGATTTTCAAGCGAAGGCACAGAGCACAGAGAAGACGCCTATACGATTATCACATCGTCATACAAAAACTACCACGAAAAAATGCTCGCAAAGCCACGATTTTGCAACGCGACTTGTCTCAATGGCGAACATTAAACGTATAAAGCGGAGCGATCGACACAGCTTTTGTCGGCCTCGTCCAATGAGGCTTACGCAATCGTCCAGGAGAGATGGGGGAGGGGGGCACCTAGCATATCGGAGGCGACTGAGTTGGACTGCTAGACGATCGCTGAATTCTCATATTGTCGCACAAGAAACTACCACGAAAAAAAAAAAACCGCCCCAGCTTTTGGACGTAAACCCGGTTTAGTTTAAGAGGCCGGCGTCCCTCAGAGAGAACGACGTTGAAGGCAGCGCGCGCCATGTTGAAAGATATAGTTCTTCAGCCCCTGACGTCACTGACATCAAAGAATGAGTGAACGCGATTGGCTGAAGGAGTGAATACAAGGTGGCCAACTGTGCTTCGGCTTTCTTCACCAAACCTTCGGTTTTACATTCTGGCCTAGGTGATCTATATAGTAGTGAGCGCACTTCCCGTATAGTTGCGCTGCCGTCGAATGCCGGTGCCGTCACGACATTCCATTTAAGTTTCATACCCAACAACCAGGCTGTTTTTGGTTATCGTTTATTTCTGTTTAAAATATGTTTTCTTGCGTTTTTCAAGAAAATGTTGATGTCTTTGAGGTTCTCCTGCTACGTATGTCATGTTAAATCAAAGAAAAGAGCTCCACAATTCGGTTTCCGCACTTCTTTAAGCTACCTTTCTTTTGAGAAAAAATATTTTTTTTTAGATACTGGTACATACTTTATGGTTCCGACTGAAATCACCTCATGTTCTTGCCCGTCGAGTTTCTCACGTTGATTTCGATGAAATGTTCCTTCTATACCACTCCATCTCTCTTTTTATCATTAGTCTTTGCTTATAAGTCTTACAAATTGTGATCTGTAATATATAGTCGGGGAGTCTTTCACTTGCAATCCTTAACACACGTATATTAATAATGATAGTTGAGTTGTCTTTATGTTTAAACAACCAAAAAATAAGCGTCATCAAAGGGCGTCTGGTGTCTCAGCCGTAGATGTGAAATCTAGCCAGTGCAGTGTCAACCGCCAGTCTGGGCGGTTGACACACGTGCACCACGGAGTAGTGATTGACGACCGCACGCCGGTGGAACAATCATCCAGATCGAAACGGGCAGCAAGAAGTATTCAACGCTAGAAACTGTAAACTGGTTCAATATTCAGGCGAGAAAAATATTTCCCATTTTCATAACTGCAGCATGTCCTCCTTAGAACTCATGAGCAGTGGTATTTTGTTCAGTTAGGCGCTTTAGAAAGAAATGCTGCATTATTTAGCCTCAGTGAGCTACATTAGAAATAGTGAAATACAAAAAGGAGGAGAAATTAAAGATAAGTGTTTAACTTCGCGTGGCATCCATGTTGAAAGCGCTTAATCGCGTCTTGAGGTGAATTTATATGATATCGTTGAAATATATCTCAGTCGTTTTCTTATATCAAAGGCATACTGTCTTCATTATAAATCATTCTCCTTCATTCGAGATTTTCCCAGCGGCAATGCATGTAATTTTTTTTCGAGGAGCACGAGTAAAAAATTAGACAAAATTAAGCTGTCCAAGGTTTCGAAATTTCTAAAAGAAGTAACACAAAATATTGAATAAGTAATATATAAACTCAAATTTTTCATTACATTCTCATTTTGCGCGCAGTGATGAGAAGAAATGAATTGACAGATCACTTTACCCCGCTTTTTATGACGCATTTCCGTAATTCATCTAGTTCTCCGGCTAAAACAATAATCGACCTTGACGAAAGAATGTCGGTAACAACCTCAAGCAAAAACGTTAAATGGGAACTGCAGCTTTTCTGTATTTAAGGAAAAACACCCCAAAGCGTCTTCATTTCGCCTTCAAAATTACAAATATCAAGATGATTATATATATATATATATATTTTAATTTGTGCACGTACGGATTTAGCAACTAATTCACGAAGTACCGCTGGAGGCCCTCCTTCCCAGAGCGTGACATCATATCCAGAGATTTGGAAATCTCCACTCTCGAGCATCTTTGACGCTTATCAAAACTACCCACGCCCACTCTTTCTATCCTCAGAAAAAGTTAAGAAACAGACGTCACGCCTGGTGCACAGTGCGGGAAAACATACCTGGGAAGCTTGCGATGGCACGCGCTGCCCACACGAGCGACACGCGTTTGGCGGCCGAAAGATCTGGGAATGACGTAACGACTGGTCGGAGGTTTTTCGTGTTTTCTCGCGTGATATTCAGATTAACGGGATAAAAATACCTATATTTCTGAAGAACCTTTTTGCCCGACCCTTTAATAAATAAACAAGCCAGAAACAAGCAGAGAGTACTACTGAACTTTCCGCATATTAGAAAGTGGAAGGGCAGAAAACATCCGACAGCCCCCAAACCGCGGGCTGAGCAAATCTTACCTGTGCGTGTGCATGCTGCGAGGCACGGACGCCTGCTACGTTGTCGCGTATCGCGGAAAGCGGGCACGGATATTTTTAAATGTGCGAATGAATAATGGATCGTTTGTCTGCGACACATTGGGAATAGTGCTTTCGAATGAAATGGTGCGGACGCCCATTCGGTACTCTGTGGAAAATGGTGGCGTGCGAGAAGATGTTGTCGTCCGAACGACACTTTAGTACAAGACGAGGCGGACTGTGAAAGCTTCGGGTCTCAGAAGGGTTGATGAAGGGCCGCGAAGAAATGCAAGACAGACACGCGAGAACTTCACAAGAAAAATGGAAATATTGTTTTACTCGGGCCTCTCGCTTTTTTGCATCATCTGCTTTAATGTTTGCGTTATATTTTGGATGATATTTGTTTTATTTATTTTACCCTATACTGAGGGCATACTTCAGGAAGAATATAAATGTAATTGTCGACACAAACATGCACACAAATAACTATACACAGATATTTACGCACATATAAATGAGCACAAGTATATACAAAAATATTCAAAGGAATATGCACAAAATTATACATACTATTTATACTGTGGTTTTACGCTAAAACACGGGAACAAATAGTGAAAGTTCAAAACAAGATAAGGCGTATTTTCACCGTGGCGACTTGTCTTGCGTTGCCTCTTACTTTTTGGCCTTTTAGTATGAATCAAAACTTACTAATCCAAATTGCCGTCTTCATAAATAAAAATATATATTGTAATATATTTCACTACGAAGGCAAAAAATAAAATAAATTCAAAAAATGTATTAAGAAGTTTCGTATAGCAAAGTTTGAGAAAACAAGTAATTCGGAAGCACTTAAACAATATTACATGGTAGATGACTCCATTTTTAACGACTATTTGGTTTACCACGATGCATTTAACAAAGACCTAGGGCAAAAGGAAACAAATTTGAGGACTGGTAGTTAGAAGTGACCTTGCCAAACCAGTGCAGAACATCAAGGAATCGCTTTTGAGACGATGAAATAAAGTAATCAAAGTGACACTTTGTTTAATCTGGCTTTCAACCGGAAAAAAAAACCATGCACAGAAATGTCGAAAAGTAAGGAGCGTGCAACGCTCAGGCTGCAACATGACGCATTCTCAGCAGAGCATTGCTCAACTTTTTTGAAGAAAGCGCCGTTAAAACTTTCTCAAGCTGCACGTTGTTTTCAAAACCACGGGGTGCCCTTGACAGTCGCCCAGTCTAAAGGTGCACCTGTATGTTGTTATTTCTTGTCGAACGTCGCAAACAGGTGCAAGCAGTGAAGCAGCGCAAACTTGTATCCTGATACAGAGTCAATGTTTCTAAAGCTGTTTTCATGTCACCTATTTTTTTTAGCTTAATACTATTTACTTTGTAGTTTTGTGCACATTAGGGTTGTCGGAAACCGTCTCCGACTGTTGTGTTCAGCGCCTCATTGCGCTCATACATTAAAAGTGATCTTGAAGTTGCAACAAATGACTTTACAAAAGCCTGAGTGTCATGCTGCGGGGCGTTGCGATGCTGACGGTTGGGCGCAGAAGGTTCGAGAAAAAAAACACGAAAGAACGAGAGCGCCGCTGTGGATCGCGGCGTCCCAACTCCTGGATACCGAAGCTTCCGCGGACTGTCAAGGTGGAGAGCGACTTGCAGCGGAACCGGCGTCTGCCTACATTCACTGCCGCTTCCGTGACACCGCCAGATATCGCGGCCATGGACAACATCACACTTCTGTGACGTCGTCAAGCAGAAAAAAAACACGCCGAAGACACTTAAGACTGCTTACGTGTAGGAATGCGAAATCATTATAGTCCCGCGTCTGAAATGTTGTTAGAGTAACGTTTCTTCACGTATTAAAATTGTTTCTGCGGGTATTGCATTCGGTGCGTGTGTGTTTGCGTATTCATTGGCCTGCTTCCTCGGCTGTGGCGTATTTGCGTGGCGGCCACGTTTGCCTGCGGAAGCCGCCGTAGATGTAGACGCTGCTGCCGACGTCGAGGCCGTAGATGTAGACGCGGTCGCCTCACAGTCCACCGCACAAGCACAAAACGAGCACGGTTGAACTCCGAAGTGCAACTGACGCGCCAAAAGCAGCGCGCCACGTCTTTTTTTTTTTTTGTGCACAGCGTGCTTCGCTTGTGACATCACGCTCCCGCTACTGCACAGGCGCGGTGCCCCCGTCGGCTTCACGGCTTCAGGGACGAAGCATCTGCGTTGCTGTGCATTTAATTGTGTTTTATTTCTAAGGCGCGTTCCTTTGTGACCTTGAGTGGCGCGTGCTTGCATGACGTAATTTTATGTTCATCTTTCGGGCACAACGCCGACGCCACCTTTTCCCATTATGGTACATATAAGGCTTTTGCCTTAATAAAGGCACCACTTTTTAAGACGTGGTAAACACGCCAGTGGGAGACGCGTTCCAAGCACTATGCGGGGAGCAAGTTGACTAATTTTTGCGCAGAGTTGCGGTGACGTCAGCACTACGTCGAACTCTGATTGGCTCTGATTGAAAGGATAATGGGTAGACCTCAATGCTAGGTGCCTTGATGTCTATACACTATTTTATTGAATCAGCCAATAAGAACCAGGTTCAATCTTACAATACCGCAACTCCTGCGCAAAAAGCAGAGGACTTGCTCTCCGCAAAGTGCGGATGTAGCTTTGATTGCTTCAAGGGTTTTGGTAAAATTTATTCTGGGATACCGGATGCACTCATTAGGTTGTCTGCGCTATTGTGTCAACCGGTCACATAAACATATTTAGATATTTATTGACTTATTTAATTCACTTATTTTATTTCCACATACACTATGGAACACATCTCAAGGGTATTGTTTAATGAGATGAAAAATAAATTCCTCGAAGTTCACTTGAAAATTCTAACTTGAGCACATCTTTAGCTCTGAGTCCTCTTTGTTTCTGCTTTGACATGTTTGGAATGTGTGTTGCCCCAAGTAAGGAAAACAACAATCCAAAAGCTACTGTATTCCGTCTGTCAAGTTGTTATTCAAAAGCACGTCCCCTCGCAAAAAGCAACCAAGTTATTCGTCACGTAGTGTAGCGACATGTTAAATTACAACAGTAAAAATTCCTCAATAGTGTGTTAACACGCTTAAAATATTTCTAACCAAACAGAAATGTTCAAATATTAGTCTTAAAATCGCGAAGAATAATCTGACTACATTTATTTATTCTTTATAAACACCACTTCAGTCAACCCAAACATTGTCTGCTTCAAAATAAAATTAAATTAATTTTAGAAAATTTGATATTTGGCAGCTTGCCATAAATATTCCCGTCTAGACGTACCCTTTACTCGTACCTGAAAAAAATGCAGGCATAATTTGCATTGTGCAAATTGATAGACAATAAGAC
This sequence comes from Ixodes ricinus, assembly GCA_037355805.1. Taxonomy (NCBI): domain Eukaryota; kingdom Metazoa; phylum Arthropoda; class Arachnida; order Ixodida; family Ixodidae; genus Ixodes; species Ixodes ricinus. Next base: position 108,264 of record JAZHYW010050045.1, read on the forward strand.
CCTAGTTTAAGCTACGACCACTCTGTCCTACTTTCTAATTTTCTCATGCACACTGTACTTCCGGCCATCCCAATTTCTTAAAAAAGAGACTGCCAATTAAAATCACATGACGGGACCGCACTAACACTTTGGTGATATCTTTGGGAGCCCGCATGAATAAATAACTCCTGTGTTTACACAACTGCCATATGCGAAGTCTCGAACACTGATTGAAACGGATAGAGCAAACAGTTCTCTGGAAGTGTAGAGGCAGACTGGCTTCTCCAAAGCTCTTCCTAAATCCCACCCTTATCGGTTGTCCAGATCAGTGTCCCGTTAAGCTGGCCCTTTCATCTTCGCCGGGAACTTGTATGGATTAGGAGACTCGGCAGTCCACATATGCGATTATTTATTTATTTATTTAGTGCGAGAGATCTGCTGCAACCGCTGTGTTTCTCTATATTTCAAAACGTATATAATGAAATCGTCTAATAAACTCAGAGCAGCTCACGCATGCTTAGCGCTCTGCCAAAAGATTTTAATGACGCTGTGTCGCTGGATTTTGGCGCAAGATATATTCTTGTACTCGGTACTGAATAATTTAGAATTTATCAATTCTTTCAGTTGTCCCATTATCAATCTTCTCCACGCATAAGGTCTTTACCAAAATTGAGCTTTTGTCTTACATTTTATGCTGGCCGGTCGAACCAACTTGAATACATTTAAAATGTAAACATGGTAGAAGCATAAACAACATGAAACGGGAAAAGCGCGAAAACATACGAGGGACGAGTAGACGAGCTAACGACATACAGGGCGCTGACTAGCAACTGAAAGTTTATTTGTGCACAAAATACGAAATAAGCAGAAAAGCACACAAACAACCCGTCAAACTGATTCCACGCACATGCTTATCCGCGATCAGACGAACTTTCTACAAGTCATGATAAAATTCACCTCGTCACTCTTCAAAGCTAGGGACGGCGCACTGACGCACGCTTCCTCTCACAGATATCATGGAAACATAGCTCACAGCCGCATCGGCTACAATGAATTGCGACGTGAGCTTTGAGTCATGTTTCCATGATATAACAATTTTGGCCCACCACAGAAACAAAACCGTGAAACAAAAATTATTAAGATTTTTTTTTATATTTGTGAAAGGAGAGGAAGCGTGCGTCAGTGCGCCGTCCTTGGCTCTAAAGAGTGGCGAGGTGGGTTTTATCATGACTTGTGGAAAGTTCGTCTGATCGCGGATAAGCGTGGTTGCCGGGTTGTTTGTGTGCTTTTCCTGCCTATCTCGTGTTTTGTGCACACAAATATACTTTCAGTTGCTAGTCAGCGCGCATGTCTGTTGTTACCTATTCTACTCGTCCCTCGTTTGTTTTCGTGCTACTCCCGTTCCATGATGTCAAACCAACTCGCCCAACTTTATGCGTTGAAGCATAACCAATTAGCTTGCTCTACTAAAGCCTAACGCCGAGTTAGCGCAGCTGGAAGAGCTCTGCGCTAAACTACATTCATAACTAAGTAGGGAGGGCGGTGTAATATACGTGAAAAACTGACCAAAAAATTGCCCTTCGTGTGATCACCTAACCTTCCTCTGCACACGTGAGCATAAGTGGAGAGCGACAAGTTGTCGTGCATGACCGGCAATTGTCTGGAGAAACACGCTCGCAGTTTTTAACGCAGTCTTAGCTTAGCGGGGAACCTGTAGTTATGAAGAGGTGAACAGATTGAAACCTAGATATTAAGCTGCCCACTTATCATATGGATCGCTGGAGGTGCGCTTTTTCTTGGAAGTATCCATGTGTTATATCAGTGGTTCCCAGCCATGGATGTGTCGGGGACCCCTTGCGGACCGCTGGCAGTGATGGGGGACCCCTTCCAGCGGGGGGGGGGGGGTGGGTACGTAAGTAAGTTAACAGATCTGGAGCATGAAACAGGTGCCTTTTATTGCCACGTAGCAGAAAAACATAAAACAAAGGTGCCACATCACTTCATTTTGCACATCTTCACATCACTTCATTTTCGATGCCAGTCGAAAATCAGGATATGCGATATGATAATCCCGCCGCGGGGCACCCGAGACACGTAGTTCGGGAAGGTGTGGGGAAGAGGGAAAGGAGGTGACCGAGATGATCTCGTGCGGATTGCTGTCGTAGTTCCGGAAGCAGGTTGCAAATTAGTCACGGCCGGACTACACTACAAAAAACGTGCCAACTAAAAAAAAAAAAAAAGATTTTGTTGAGGGTTTCGCGGACCCCAGAAGTGGCTTCGCGGACCCCCTAGGGTCCGCGGACCCCCATTTGGGAACCACTGTGTTATATCATAACTTTGTACAAACTTAGCGGGTTTTTCATGAATAATTTACATCTAACCTCAAGCTACGCATTTTTTATTACATTGTCAGGATCGTTTTAATTAGGACAGGTTTAGAATATCGATAAACTTCCTACGCCAGCATTCCTTGTTTCAGATATATAGCAAGCCTTAATTCAATGGCAGCAGTTCTTCGACAGAGCGGCCGCTTTATAAAGTTTATAGAAAACCAAAGGTTGATACATTTTTTCAATATATTAATGATTTTTGTAAAGCCTTTGTTTACTTTGCCTACTATGGTTACCTTATATTCGTTACTATAGTAACGAATATAAGGTAACCATAGTAGATCTTTGTAGAATATATATACTCTACAAAGACCAAGTAAATATGTTTGTTCAAATGTAAACAAGAGAGACATTCTGAGTGACCAATACCGAACTGAACTTGACTGGGAATCTCGTGATCGCAACGCGTCCATGAAGCGAAAGCAAATTTACCTCCTGGATTGAGCGTTTTGTTATTTAAGACACTTTTTTTATCTTACATTTATAATTTCGATTAATGTACCTTTTAACTAGTCCCCTTCCATTTCATCATACAATCCCCCACTTTCAGCCCAAGAAGAAAAAAAAAACGCTAAAACGTGTGTCCGATTTAGAAGTACGTAAATCTTTATCTTATTACTCATTTGGGTAAATATGTAAGGGTAGGACCGTTTACCGTACATTATATGCCGCCATAGCAGTCAATGCTCGTTGTCGGGTGTATGAACTGGACAATGCAACAAGGTTATCTTTGCAATGTCGTCTACCATAGAATGTTTCATTATTTCTATGTTTACAATGGCAGCTTTTGTGGGCGCTTTAAATTTGTGCTTCGGTGACGTACTTGAAGATTGATTGACATAACGTATATGTGCACAAAATATGTGACACATATACTCCGTTTGCTCAAATCTGTTCTCAACAGACTTTGAGCAAACGGAGACTGGCAGTTGATTTTACGCCGAGATGACGATCTCCCGGTCAGATACCGGGCAAAAAATATTTTGCAACTTAAAAATTACGGCAAGCGTGCTTTTCCTTTGGGTGACCTATACTGTGGGATAGCCGGCTTAACGAAGGGGTTTGTCGGCTGCTTCACTGTCGGTTAGGAAGTAACTAAACCTAGCAACCCCTCCGCTCTTGAGCAATGGCGGCTTGTAAGCTAAGTACACCTGGTATTTCTGGGAATGATGAGCAATATTTTAAAAACCACTTACATTTGGGGCGAGCATCGCAGGTTCAATATTTTGAGAGAAAACCGGATCATCCTAAATAAATGTAATGTTTGAATTTCAGTAAAGCTTCAGTCGACAAAAAAAAAGCCTTTGCAAAGTCCCCTTATACATCCTAGTTTAATGGCGTTTACGTCTTCGAAGCATAGTTAAATTTTACGACTCGACTTTAATACTTTTATATATATATATATATATATATATATATATATATATTAATTATCCCAACACTATTGATATTGTACAGTTACAGCAATCAAGACAGCATTTCTGTCTGGTGTGACAACTGGAAAATGAACTTGAATCGTACAAAGTGCATGAACGTAAGATTCACGAATAAAAAAAGTCCCGTTATTTATTCCTACATTATAAATATTGAAACAATTTAGTTCAATTAAATTGCAAAGTACTTGGGTGTTATGCTATCTAGTGACTTGACGTAGAAAGGTCCTGTCGAAATGGTAGCTCTAAAGGCTCTGCACATTCTTTGCTTTATACATCGAAATTTTAGTCAGAGTTGAAGACAAATAAGGAAGATCTATAGTTCACGCTATTCGTTATTTTATTGAATACGCCTCGATTGCCTCGGAAGCCTATTATAAATGTTTAAAATATAAACTTGAAAAATACCAAACTAATATACCATCTTCGTATTAAATAATTTTAAATTTGGAGGGTGTGTCACAAGCATGAAAGATAGCTTACCTTGGGAGTTACTTAGTAAACGAAGGAAATATTTAAGCTAAGTTTTGAGACTACATAAATAACAATAAACTATTAATTAACATTGGGTGTTTGTACGAACCATTTTATCTGTCGGAAAGAGTGGACCGCCCAAATATAATCCAACCCTACTCATTTCACACAGATGTTTTCGCTTTGCTTCTTAGGACTATTGATGAAAGGAGAAGGTTGGCAAAAGATGTGTTCTCTATGGAAATAGAAACAGTTCACAAACAACAAACAAACGAGAAATGTGTAGACCGGGCAAGAGCCAGCGCTTGACCCCTCTACACCTTCCTCGTATTTTTAACATGTGCGCAGTTTTCAGATTTATCATGAACCAACCTGCCTGCATCACCACTTTGATGTGCTCTTGAGTCATTTTTAAAATTGTGTTTGATATAGTTTTCACAGCGAAGCTGCTCATGGCGAGGGTCCCGTGAATTTTTCGTGTGCATGACAAAAAACTCTACGCTCGCATCGCCGCACGCGCCGCACGCACACGATTTCCCCGTATAAAAGATTCGAAGTAATTAACCAAAATAAAGCGTTGAAGAACGCGCGTGCAAGGTGCCATTTGTTTTAAGTTTTTGCTTTTGAACAGTTACTGCTGCAGATGCCGGCCCGTGCGGCGCGTGGAACACCATTCCCTGCTTCCTCCTTGATGCCTGGGTACTCTAGCAACAGGTCTATTTTACTTCTCTTCTCTCGTCGTAATTGGGGGGTCACGTATAATCCGGACTCCCGAAGAGCAACGCGACTACGAGGAGCAATGGCGGGAACGGCATCGAGAATGTCAGCGGCGGCGGCGGGCGGCAAACACCACCGATGAAGATCGTGCACAAAACGCCAAGCTCATGCGGCGAACCAGACAAGACGACGAACGTCGCGGGGCAGAGAACGCATCAAAAAGACGCAGGTACCATGCTGCTAAATTGGACGACTTTAATAGAAGCATACGCTAAATTCTTTATCACGTCTGTGTCGTGTGCTAAACAGCTTTGCTGGTCACCCACCTTCACAAAGTGGAATGGCTCATGATTTTTGTTTACATATGTTTGTGGTAGACGTTATTTAGTCTTTCAGTCGTGTTGTAGTAACAATAGCTCTTGTACCACAGTTGTTTCTATAGATAATGCACCTTTTATGCGACTTGTGTTTATAAATAGTGTTTGTTGTTGTATCTCAGTTATGTTGATCATTCCACCAACTATGTTATAAAACACAGGGTGCGTCAAGTAAAGGTGCCCAATCAAAAAGACAACTTATTACTTTTATATTGCTTCTTTGGCAATGTCATATTGCACAAAGCAATATTCAACTCAAATTTGAGTGAGGTTTAAGGGCAAAATAGAGTAAGCATTGATATTGTGGATTTGTTGGCGACATACCAAACAAAGATGTCGTCAATTTAATACTGATAAATTACATAGGTAAGAGATTAACACAACCTATACTAATCCTTGTGTACCTTAATCAAGAGAGTGCAATTTAATGCTCTCGCTACCACCACGCCGCTTCCAGAAGGGGTTTAAAGAAGCTAGACCATACCGCTCAAGGGGCCGTCACAGGGTGGCTTGTATGCTCATCGGATCAGTGACGCCAAATATTTATAAATATGTCATCCATTAAAAACTGAGTACTATGTTTTCAGAGTCCCTTTAGCGAAAGACGCCTTTATCAACCCCGACATTAAAGCGCATATAGGTTGCAGTCTTTCCGTTACGCATTCCACTCACTTCTTCATCCCTTCGTTCAAAAAAGAAGAATTGAAATAGACTTTTATTGAACACAGAAAAGACGTTTGCACAGTCTTCACCTTGGTGATGTGATGTCTACACAGCAGGTAGGTTGATAAACCTGGTCTAAACTTAAGTTCGAAAAAATTTCAAATTGTAGGTTCGTGTACCACATGTATTAAAGTCAACATCAGTTCAAAAATGACTATCTTGGTGAGAGCCGAACAGCGAGTCGAACATTCGTAAAAATGACACTTGGGATTTTATCTGGCTATGAGACAGTATACCGTACAGTTTCAAATTTATTAAAGCAAAACTTGACAATACATCACCGCTTTCACCCGATACGGTTAGTGCAAACAAACTGAAGCCGCCAACAACTTTTGTTACGAACTGGCGAAAACATGGGTACTAAACGAAATGTGTGTTTTTTTCACTCAGGCACGAGAGGCAGTGAGATAGTCGTGTACTGTTTGAGCAAAAAGTTCCGACGACTAGCGCGCAAAACCACACATGGGTCTAATTGCCGGCCCATAAATTTAGTTTTTTTATTTGTTCATAACCTGACCCCATCTGAGGTAATTGCAGGAATGGGGATGTAACAGCACACTCAACAGTGGTGAACATTGAGAATATATGCTCAGGTTCTTTGTATTTTTAGCTATTTACACATTCATTTCTTTTATCGTTCCTTTTGGAGGGCATTTATTTTTGTGTTATCATTAAAGACCAAGTTTCCTGAATCACACATTTATAAGCCCGGTTAGAAGGTGTCCACGTTGGCCGAGGTCGTAAGCAAGAGTGTTTAGCCTGCGCAATATGATAGATTCATGATTAAATTTATTTTGAGTGGTGCAATATTGAAACTTTAGTCGTTGCTCTCAGACGAGGTATGCTCAATAAAATATCATTCCTCTTCTTTAGTTTACAAAAAAATATCTATAAACAATTGTAGCTCTAGCCGGTCTGGTACAAGCGAGCAAGTTGAACATGAATACACAAAATCGAAATAATAAAACGCGGAGGACAACCACAGGACAACCACGTTCTTTCATTTAGCAATAACGTTGATTTTGGGCAGGAATATTGCACCCTGAACGAGATCCTAACAAAGATAGAGTGATATGGGGGAACAAAAACTGGGGTGATAAAGGCAAAAATAGGGTGATAGGAGAGAAGGAAAACTGGGAAAACTGGAAAACTGAGAAATATAGCTGGAAATGTCAATTTAGGAGACACCAAACAGACGAAAAGGAAAGTAGACTGAGCAATCCTTTTCCAGAACACGTAATGGCGGAAATCTAAGAGCGTGGCCAGCCACGCAGCTGCGACTTACATCCGTTTCCGTAAAACGATTCCGAATTCCTATTTTGTTGCCTGTTGCCGCAACAGGCAACAAAATTGCCTGTTGCCTTAAGCCTAAATTCGTAACTTTCTCAATCGTAGAGAACGCCAAATGGAACAACCCAAAGATGCGAGTAGCTCTTAGAGAGTAGGAACGCGATCTATGGCTCGTATGATCGATCGTTCTGCTCACTAAGTTATTTTCGGGCCAAAAATTAAATGGATAAGTTTGCCGTGCCTACGGTGTGCGAAACGCGTCTACGATTTGTGGGTATTAGCGTCCTAGATCATCTCAGAACTGGTCCCCAAGTGGCAACCAATGACGTTCACAGTCGCCGGAGTGTCATGTCGTCCGATATCGTGATCCCTTTGGTTGTCGCGAGATTTCCCGATGAAAAGAACGGGCGAAAACGCGCGTGTCGCTGTAGTCGCGGAGTCCCAACTCCTGTCTGCCGAAGCTTCCGTGGACGATGAAGCTTTAGTTCGACCTACATCAAGACAGGCGTCTGCCATATCCACCACCGCTGCAGTGACACCGCCAGGATCACGGAAGAAGGCAGCAAAGCACTTCTCTTACGTCACAAGGCGGATACCGGAAGTCCCACTTGTCTGGACGCTGTAAACGTACCAGTCGCAGACGGGTTACAGGCGCCGTACCGTAATTAAAACTACGACAGGAAGTCAGCGAATGTCATGTCTCTTACTTGCCCACCTATTTAGGTGGAACATCTCCCGCGTTGTGTGTCAAACCTTTGATCTTTTTTTTTTCTATTGGGCCTAATATCATTATGGTTCTTTATCATGGAGTACATACGAAATAATACTATTCCCGTTAATGCTGTTATACTGTCGCGTCGTACCAATGCATCGCTGCACCCTTTTTCCATACCTTCTTACTAATTTGAGCAACTGAAGGTTGTTTTATACAACGGCACCAAACTTAAAAGCTATCAAAGATGTATTACATAAAACATGCATAATAAAATCATGTAGCCATATCTGCATGGCCATCGATATATTCCTTTTTCACATGTAGAGTGTCAATGGGTTATTTGAAACGTTTACATTGTTTTGGTGTAAAACGGTTAGTGTTTCTTATTATCTGGAATGAACACTGCTAAGAAGTTACATCAAGCAATTATGTCAGGGGTTATATAACTTAAAATAATTTGAGACTGTGCGGCTCAAAAAATATATATATATATATAAATTAAAAATCTAGTATGTTTTTTGCGGAGTCAAGCAAGTTGTAACTGCGAAACATTCCTGAGAGGTTCGACTTCAAAAGTCAGTTTTGTTTGCTCGCTTCCTAAATAAAATTCTTCCTGTTCTATTTTTTTCTAAGTCCTTCATTTGGCATCCAACATCTTTTCAAACGCACACCACTTCTGTTCCAGGAAACTAGAATAATATCTGTTCGTGGTTCAAGCAAGAATGCGATATTGAAACTTACGTCCCAGCGTCTCTTCGATGTTTTTTTAAACAAACAATTTGCGTTCACAACAACATAATAATAATTATAATAAACTTTGGAATGTCAGGGGTTGTTTCCTTAAACGCTCTTGGAATACTGTTTGCAATGTCCAGAAATAGACTATTGCTCTACTTTATCCGTCTCAAGCAGTTGATACGAGTTGTTCAGTCGCGGTTTCATATTGAAACTCATGTGTCAGCCTCCGTGCTTTTTTATGATGACAAACTATTCCTAAAGCGTACTTTGTGAAATGTTTATGTGTTTGACATGAACTGTAGCAACTCTTGTATTTGGGCGAGTCGGTAGATGTTCCAAGCACAATAAGACAACGCCGTAGCTGTGGATTTCTTTTACCTTTCCCGGTGATGTTTTGCGCTGTTAATTTATTTTTGTTTGAAATGACGGTGATTACTATTCCTTTAAGGGGGGGGGCAAATTAAACATTGAGGTAACAAATGAATTGGTTTGGCGTGCCATTGAATTAGCAACTGTGATGGCATAAAAATGGTAACTTGCGGCGCCTTTTATTTTGCAAATACGCCCATGACTTTTGTTTTCATTGGTGGCAGTATTTAGCGAGGTTCCTTTATTATCACACATTGTATGGTTAGGACGTTCTTTAGGTAATAACGGGAAACTCAACAAAATGTATTTCCTAATCCCATCGACCGCCTGACCGACATAAATATATTACCTGCAGCGCAATACAGAGGTTCATTAAATGACTATAGCTGCTCAAACACAAACTGCGAAAATCTAACAAGATTTCCAGTCACGACGGCATACTTTGTCGAAAAACTAGTTATGCGGGAAAAAGAGTTTTAAGTAAACCGTATTGTAATATAGTTTTTGGAACTTTGTGACGCCTTTTGTCTTGCACCCATATTTCTGTATATAAACGATAAATAAAAAAATAAAAAAACAACGTTTGCACGTTATTAATCAAAGGCTAGAGGCAGCGCTTTCCAAGCCGACCTCTAGAAGCACACACCTTTACAATCAACTGGTAATATTTGCTTTTGCGTGCACAATGCAATAACCAGGGCTTTGGCCGCAAATGGAAGTGGATCGCGCATATCGACAGAGAATTTCAATTCTTCTCGGCGACGAGAACCTAACGTCTTCAACAGTTTTGTCTCAAGAAGTCAATATAAAAGCGCTCTTCATAAAGTGCGGAAGCCGGTCCAAAAACGCGCAGATACCGGGGAAAAAGAAAAACCGGAAAATATATTCAGAGAGTAAATCCGGTTGTCATTCTTGCAGTAGTCCACGCACTTACGCATGCGCCGTTACGCCTCGAATAACCAACCTGTTTTCTACTTGTTTCATCAAGGTGTCTTTGTTTTTGCTGACTACTTTCACTCTGACTTCTCACCGTACTCAAACCACTTTCATGTCTCTTACCAGTAGAATGACTCAGGTTTTTTTTTTTTCACTGAGTACATTTTTTTTATCAAAGACACCTATTGCGTGTATTACGGGAAATCGCGTAACACAGAGCGAGTTCAATTTTTATTCCGATCAGTTCTTCATTTTTTTAAATGTATTCAATAATGTATTCACATAACACCTGCATACTTCGTTTGTGCAACCAGGTTCAGTTTGAAAGGCATGAATCGCCTTTAGTTTAGAAATGAGTAAGCTGAAACTGCTAGTGACCATGATCGGATAAAGATTGCGCTCACTGACATGTACAGCTTCCAAAAATGCGAAAGACCCATTTGACTATGCGGTTTCAGGCAGTTGTGTTGAATTCCTTTTGGACAGGAGCGTATTGCTTGGGGTGAGAAAATAAATTAACCTTCGTTTTATTTTATGTAGAAAAATAAAGTGTCACTCGACCAAATTGTGCTTAGCACCTGCGCATAAACTATCCTGGCGAATGGGTCTTTCATACTTTGAGAGACTACGCATTCCACATAAAAAGTACTTCAGTACTTGAGTATAGAAATCTATTTAAACTTTGAGCCACACTGGCCTTACATTCTCTACAAAAATCTACAGTGCATGTTGTTTTATTGCAGACAAAGACTACTATGACTTTCAGTTGTCGCAGCAACACAATAGAACTCATAAAGAAGTAAATTGATAAAGGACAGTCTAATAAACAAAAAATCATTTACCATTTTTGTAAGCCATCTGAGACTGGGTGAAGAATAATAATACTCCAAAGCGGAAAAAAGGAAACAGAATAACAGAAGACAACGTCTCCAGTATCAGCTGATATGTTTATATAGTGGCATCTCCATAAATATGAAGGTGCCACTGAATACACAAGTCAGCTGAGATTGAGACATTACTTTTTGTGATTCTGTTCCTCTGTCTTTCACTTTAGATTCGTCGTATTCTCCACACTGTCTCAGCTGGCTTAAACCAATTTTAATTATACACCATTTCGACTGCGCCATCACTGCCTTACCGTAAACAGATAGATTGGCAAAATCTGTCCTGTGTTTAAGCAGAAAGGGAACTTCAAAGGAGACGTAGAAGCCAAAAATACTTGAAAGAAAACAAAAACTCAACTAAAAGGTAGCGCTTTAGTTTTAAAGCGCGTTGCTAATTAAGGGCGTGCAGTTCAGGCGTAATAAATTAAATGAACCGTTGGATGTGCCGATAAAATTACCGGTCGCCTGAACGCACGCTTTACACCCTGAAGCGAATCCAGGTGTTAAATTCCAGGTTCCCTCTCCTCCTCTTGTTTTATCGTCATTTATGGAAGAAATGTTTTTTTACCAGTGGGCGTATTTACAGACTCTTCACTCTCTTTCTCCTGTTCCCCAAGGGAGAATATCTGGAGAGACCTCCGTGTTAAAAACCTAATTCTATTTCTGGACGCCTCGGCGACTTCTCCATCTTTGCTTTCATTTTCTAGAGGCCGATGCCGTCTAATAAAGCTACGCCGTAATACCGGAAGCCTTCTATGAAAGCATTTTCTGCCGAGTCATTCTTACTCCAACGCGACAGATTTTGTATTGTAATCCCGTTTTTACTGTTTCTCTTAACCAGGGGTCGCGGTATAGAGAACACAAGACCATACTAGAAAGGAGCCTTTGCTATACTCCGTTTCATCTTATGTTGTACCGCAGCGAAGGCTAGAAGCGCGAGCTCATAGCGTTGGCAGCTGTCCTTGCTGCACGAGAGCTTGTGCCACCGAGATCTGCCCCAGAGCAAGGAGCTCGCGCTTGTAGCCTTTCCTGCGGTAAAACATAAGGTGAAACAGAGTATAGTATCCGCGAAACGCCACCACATAATGCCGACGTAAAGCGGCGTCCTAGCCTTCCATCATGCACAGTCCACGGGCGTAAACTAGCGTATGTTCACGGACAGAAAGAAATACATCCTAGAAGACAAAACCTGCTCCCCTCCCCCCCCCCCCCAAAAAAAGCGTTTATTACTAGTGGATTTACGCGGCGTCGCTTACCTTGCGTCAGCATTTCAGCCAGCGCGTGTTGCAGCCGCTGATTTCTATTGTTTTAGGCTGGACTGCGGATCAAAAGCGCGTCGGTGGCACCTGCGGCGGCCATTGCTTGACATCAGCCATATAAACGCAAGTCCACAGGAAAAACACACAAAGTAGGAATATTGAAGCTTCAATGCGATGCTCGAAGGCGAGCATTTTATGATGTGCTGCGATCATTATGTCGGGTGTTTGTAGATTGAATCGGTATTTTTAAGTAATCGAACCCTGATTAAAAAAATAATTATATGTGTGGATGCACCACTGACTGTGCCGGCGTCGCTTGCTTTAGTTGCTAAATAAATGACACGTTCAACATATGAACGACACGTCCCGAGTTTTAGTTCGTTATAGAAGCCCTCGCTGCAGTTAAAGCAAAAGCTTACACCAGAACTACTCGGTACAAGCGGTTGAAACGATGCGGATGTCTCCAGTAGAGGCCTACTAACTTATCGTCTGCTAAGCTGTCATGATTTTGAGACCACGAACGCCTCCATGGTTGCTCTCTGCAATCCTTGTCTTATTGAACCGCATCACAGTTCACGCCCAACAGAGTCGGAACCCTCGAACCTCAACCACAAGACATTTATTTAACAAAACATTTGTACGCTAAGGCTTGTAATATTTGCGCCCAGTATATTAACTGCCATTTTCAGAAAACATGATAAAAGTTTAATTGTCGAAAACAACCTCATAGGTTAAGAAATTGCAGTTTTACCCGTTTTTGCCATAGAGTCCATTACATTAGCTGGTTCCGAGCGATGGCTGCAAGTAGTGCCCCTCGACCCCAGCAAGATAGGCCTGGATCCGCGATCCAGCCTCCTACAAAAGAGATCTGTGTTGGCCGCGTCTAACAAGGAGCTGAACAAAGACCTTCTAGAAATCGATGGCAAACAAGAATAAATAATGACATCTTCATTAAACGCTATGTTATGTAGAAGCAAGAAAGCGTATACTGAAGAGTTTTTCTGCCGAAGATATTGAAAGGGTTTGATTATTTTGCACAGAAATGGGCCGCAAAAGTTTATTACTGGAAGCAGACATTATTTTTGTACCATTTGAATTAAAATAGGCAACATTAATGCGCAAAAACTCCAGCCATTTCTGCGTGCAAATTCCCACGGGTGCACAAATATTCATGGCATGCACATTCCTTTGAGAGATGAATCATATCGATGTCTTTAATATTGATTTTATAAAATTCTAACAAAACTATATTTAGAAAGAGTCAATTTGTACAAATAAAATATAAAAAACTAATATATTATAATTTAGAATAAGTTGCTACTGAACGTCATTCGAGAGAAAGAATAAAAAATAAGAATGGTGCCAGAAATGCTTCTTGTAACTATCTTGATAAGGCGAACACTGATCAGAATGCTCTGAGCAGGTTGTTCTCATGCGAAAACTAACAAAATGTTCCAAAACACTCCGGAAGCCGCAGACCGTCCTATAAATACCTAATCCGCTTCCTCGAGAAAAAAGAGAAAGGCGAAGTGGTTTAACACTACTACATAGAAGATGATGGCTCTATATAATCGTGCGTGATAGAGTTTTCAATAGGAAAGGGTCGCGATAAAATAAACATGCGAAGCCGCTTGGCATACCTTCAAAGAACTCGTAACCTGGCACTCTTTCCAGGGGTATTCTATTAATTCATTGGTCGCATTGTGGCTTGTCCGTCGGGAATTAATAGTAAACTTCGGCTCCCCGGAGCAATTTCCTCAACACCAGAACGCATGATACTTATAGGCTATTCGCCGTTCAAATTTGCTGTAAATATTCTCGTCAACGAGATACGAAAAAGAAAACCAAGGCTCGCGTCTCGTTTCCGCATATCTAGGGACCTTCTACGTCGCAAACTTAGTGTCTTGTTTGTTTGTTTGTTTGTTTTTTGCATGCAAGCTATCTGGCGTTTGATCAAGTTATCTCCTCACGTCGCGTAATGTTCTTTTTTAGTTTAGTAAGATCTATACGTCGTTTCATTTTAAGTCTAGACGCAGCCGACGCTACAAGCTGATGGGATAACTCATACAGCGTCAAAATTGCACCATCATGGTGTGTGTTTGTGATATTTCTTTGTGTTTTATCATCGCGTCACCAATCGTAAAGAAAAAAATGCCAACTGTCTTGCGCTTTTGACGTTGCTTGGTTGACCCCATTAGCTTGTAGCGTCAGTTGCGTCTATACTTAAGGGGAACTCCGCCGATTTTTCGAGCTACCTAATCCAAAGGCATCATCTGAATGCGGATGGCTTCCTGATTCCGAAATGCTATCTCGTTCTCCCAGATTCACTCTAGTTAATTAAAAAAGTGATATTTTATTTGCTGCCGAAGCCGAAACTTCGTTCTCCCTAGGTTTTCCCCAGTTTTCCCCGCCACCCAAGCGTGACGTCACGGGTGGGCAGCGAGGCGCGCGGCCGGCCATCGGGTACGCTCGCGCCCGCCTTTCTCGCATCTAACAGCGGGAAAACCTGGGCGTTCGTGCTATTTGAAGTTGATAATAATCTTTATTCGCACAAAGTATGACCTTGGCCTACGTGCTGAACTATAAGAAAGAAGAAAAAAATTGGCAGCAATGGGAATTTTGTTAAAACCGTTTTTGCAACTCGGTACGCTCAAGCCGCGGCTCGCTAGTTTCGTGATATCGCTAGTAAATCCGTTCTCTTTTTATTAAAAGATGGCTGGCGAAGAAAGGTCGAAGAGTCGCGCAATACATTTTTTTACAAATTGCCAAAGCACCACGGAAAATGCTCGGAATGTGGGTACAGGTGCCCCACACGCTCGTATAACCTGAAGGAACGTGCCATTTTGTTTCAGATTTTCTTTAGAAAAGTTACTGTTGCAGGCGCCAGCACGTGTAACCACTCTTATAGCATGAGTATGCTCCCTGGTGCTTAAGTAATTTAGCAAAAGATCTATAGACTATTTCTGAAAAGCGCTTCTGGTCGATGCCATTTTCAGCGTTCGTGCGTGTGGCGCGTACTTTGCTCGCCTTCCAAAGCGACGAACATGTGTGTGCTGGGCTGGGACCTAACACATGTACACTGTGATTCTCATAAATAATGAAATGTATAGAATGGAATTAACTGCATTCATGTAGATCAGATGGCAGGTTACTGGTCATGAAGATAGTGTTAAAATGACAATTAAAAGAGCTCCGCAACCCAAACATCAAGATGCAATGGAATGCGTATAAAATGCACAAATACACTGTTCATCGTCAAATAAAGAATATTTGCTTGAAGGTACAATAGTGCGTAAGGTACAGAAATACATAAAAACTTTTAATTCAAAATAATTAAGTTAACAAAAGTTACTAAAGAAAATGTGTACCCGTATTTATCTTTTTTAACTTTTGGAGTAGAATGCAACGCGTTCGAACACCCATCCACGAGAGCAC
Source organism: Ixodes ricinus (assembly GCA_037355805.1). NCBI lineage: Eukaryota > Metazoa > Arthropoda > Arachnida > Ixodida > Ixodidae > Ixodes > Ixodes ricinus. The sequence goes on from JAZHYW010050045.1 coordinate 123,983, forward strand.
ATGGGAAGGGGGTAATTCTATATAAGATATTTTTAATTAAGTTTTGATTTAGCACAGTTTCCATCGGCTGTAAATTTGCATGCCTCCCCTCAACGACATTAATATTTTCATGGTTTTAAAAAAAACTTTTCAGCCCTATATAAAATTTTTTCCGCAATAGATCATCACTTCTTCTGCAGAGAATATTGCACGCCAACCATTTGACAAACCAGGCAAAGGCTCTATCGTATATTAATGGAGCTCGACACCTGCTTCATAAACCTCTGCAATAGCAGACAGGAATAGCAATATGTCGAAAGTCATGTCCAAATTCAGACTTGAACTTTGTTTAGACGTTTCACTTCTCGTCTTCAACATATCGGCCGCGCGAGTGGAACTCCGAGAGTAGCCCGAGCTAGATTCAACGTCTGAAACAAACATAGTGTTTATAAAAATAAAAAACAATAAAAATCATTGAACCTATTGTGAATCACAAATATGACTGTCCAAAATGTCGACTATAGTGCTATATTGTGTACTATTTTTCTCGATATTATTAGCGCTCTTCTTTGGACGGATTTCGTGGTGGTCACAGCCGGCTTGAGTTTGCGCTTGCCGCTCTTGAAACTGTTCCAGCTGCTGAAGGATACTCAACTCGCAGCACGCGGCTATAAAGTATTCCGAGCATAAGTGAAAATGTTTCACGTGACACTAGTTCTCTCGGCACACAGCTCGCGCAAAAGCACCTTGACGTGGCCGGCCTCCATTGCTTCCGGGGAACGCTTTTTTTTTTCACCCATGAAAACAAGGGTAAAAAAGAAGCTTTTTCCCGGCACTGTTTCTACACTCTATCGCGGAGCACAAATTGCTACCCATATTGCAAAGGAACTTTCAACCTTGAAGCCGCGAAAAAATAATCTCGATCGCTGGCGCCCGGAAAGCCACTTCGCGGCTGCCCGAGTCGCTCGTCCGCCTGCCCACCCGTGACGTACGCGGGTAGGGAAAAGTAGGGATTTTTCATTGTTGCCAGTAGAGAGTCGCCTCCTGGAAACCTCGCGGCCGGCGTAATTTGAAAATTCAATAACTTCACGGAAAAATTTTATTTTTATACAATATTTTGGTTATCAGTTGAGAAAGGGTTTTTGATGCGGTCTGCAAATTTCCAGCCAAATCGAAGCCTACCGAAAAATCGGCGGAGTTCCCCTTTAAGCTGGAACACACTGCCAGTCGTTACGGTATACAACACACTTTCATTCCTCGCACCTTTGAAGGAAGACTACTAGGATGACAAGGCACACAGAAATTAAAAATAAAAATGTAGTCTTCCCGGGGCAATTTGGCAAGCACCGTCATCGTCATCAAAGCTGCTCGGTGGTGAAGGCGTTCTGCTGGCTCTGACGCTTGGCCTAGGTGCTGTGACGTAGCTGACTTAATAAAAGGAAGCGCGCAGGCTTGTTTCACAAAGGTTGTTCACGGGACGTTTGCATGCTGCGACGGCAAGTCTGCCGCTTTTTGCCGCTTAGGTCAAGGAGGGAACCACTATCAATGACATCCTGCGCAGGCCGTTTATTCTGGTGGTATTGCACTAACAAAGCGTTTGAAAGGGCGAAAAGCGGCTCACAATAAAAACGCAACCTAGAAATTTTTTATTTTGCTCGCCAGGGGTGTTCCTTGGTAATCGATAGCTACAGTTCTATGTTCCGTGTTGTTCCACTGCAAATATAGTCTTACCCAAAAGTGCAAATAAGCTAGAAAATTCGATCTTAGCTTTCACCGGTTTCACAATGGAATGCTGCGTGCTTACAAATAGTACTGGTCGTTCTGCGTTGTTTTTAGACGCCTTTGTTGTCCCCGAGAAAAGACTATCTCTGCACGGTGAACGTATCACCGGCAGCTCTGGTCATTTGAGTACATAGCAGCTGCGGGGCAGCAGATCAACTTTCTGGGCGAAAATGTTTTCTTTTTTTAATATATTTTGTTATGTTATTTTTATGGGTTGCTTTAAAACCGCTTATATTTGCATTCGTCTCACTACTTAAATAGAAAAGCGTAAGAAGGAACGATTTATCAAGTTGTGCTTAGAACTCTGCACCCAGATGGCGGCACACACCCAGCTATCGACCGAACTTCTCGGCAGAGGAGTGAAGTGAAAGAGCCGTCCGTCAGCTTTCCTCTCTCAACTCAGCGCTGTATGGAGTTTCCCCAGCAGCCAGCAGCTCAGTGCATGAGAACTGTTTGTGCAACTCCGGAATATTTCCTGAACCTGCGCAGTGGATTAATTTCTTGCTCTCCATTCATTATCCGCTATCTGTTCTAGTTGTTTCCATCTTCTTGTTTTCTGGCATTGCTAAGGAACTGGTGTTCATTGTCTCCACAAGTATGTTATTTCCCCATTGCGTGTTACGTCTTTGACGACGCCTGTGCAGATTTTGTGCTTTGTCCTTGCACTTCGGAATTAGTGAAGCACGAATAATGCGATTTGCAATTCAGACTTTGTGGTGGGAATTTGGTTGCGTTGTTGTGACTCAAGGATCCGACGGAAGGATTACGTGCAGTTGGACGCCCACCGATTGTGATGGGACAGCGAAGAAAACTTGACGAAGGAAAAAATATGAATCAGACTTTGCTGCGCGGTGGCAGATGTTTCTCTGACGACACAACTGTTTGGATTGTTCGGTGGCTTTCTCTTTTTTCCCATAAAAAGCTTGCCGTGTACTGCTTTGTTGATAGAAAACTATGCCTGCGTTTAAGTGTGGGTTTTGGGCCTGAAATTATGATGGTATCCGCCTTGCTTTCATTATGTTCAGGTGACGCAGCAGCTCATTTCAAAAGTGAGATTTCGTTTAAGCATGCATTTAGTATTGGCTGAAGAAAAAGTTCGTGTATACCATTTTATTATCCGCACACTTCATAAATACCACATAGACTCCCACTATGGAGAGGTACTGACACTGTGGTGTGTTTAACATGTAACAGTAAAATTATTTATGTATTTTCGCAATCAAAAACTTCCGGAGCACGTGACTGTACGAATTCCTTTCTTCGTGGAATGCTGGCCTGGCGGCAGCCGGTGTGACCAGATGGTCACGTGGTGCCGCGAGATTCGCGTTCCCGCGGAAACAGTCATAGTTACTTAGCACATGTGCCGAATGAGATGACTACTTAATTCGCCAAGTTTTAATTCAACGTATAACGAAAAAAGTGATTAAAATAAAATTTCAGGCGGATACAAAATGCTGTGCATGCTCGTTTCTGCTTAGCTGCAAAACAACTTGCAAGTATTATTCCCTGCATCCCTTCCTCTGTTCTGGAATATATTGTGTAAAAATCAAGTTAATGTAAGCGGAAACAGGAATACGTGCGAGTTTCCGCTAAGCCACTCGAGTGGCCGCTTGATGACGACGGCGATGACGACCATGACGAAATACAATGCAAATCATTCAAAAAAGAAAGACTGCATCTCCACGTGGTCAATGAAGTTGATTGGGGCGAAGCTCTGGTGGTTCCGCCCTCTCCCGTATAGACGTTGAGCGGCGACATTGCAACGTTTCATCCATGACAGAGAGATGGGATGGCAATCGATGTGAGCACGGACACCGGACGGATGCACTAAGGAGCTTCGCCCCTAAAAGTTGAAATCATCCAACTTTCTTAAGAGCGCCCCGCAAGCGCACGGAACCAGCGTGACGTCACGAAATGCGTAATTTCCGGGAGACGCGCGGCCTGCGCGCGCACAGAAACGCTTTCGTTTGGCACTTCAAAGGCGCAACCTTTTTTGTTTTTGATGTTGGTTCAGTGACGATAGAACACGTACAGAAATATGACGAACACCATGATGGTGCGCTTTTGACGCTGTTTGATTGGTCCCGTCAGTTCATACCTTTAGAAACGCATCTTGCCCTTTCCCGGAGAAAATCGATGTGAGCACGCACGCCGGGCGGATGGACAAGCCTAGATCCTAAGGAGCTTCGACCATAAAAATCCATCACGCCGGAGTTCAAGGCCCTAATATATCCTAGGTCTCCAATCGGGCGGAACTTCTATCAAGCTATTTCCTTGGCTAGGAGATAAGCGGCGACGGGGCACCCCAACACATCCTAGACAGAAAAGTCCTATTGCTGTGACGTCAGCTAAAGAAAACCAACGCGGGGAACAGATTGAACGATAGTGCTGCTTCATCAATCGACTGGGGTTTGAGTTCTCGCTGATTGAACAGGAGTCCCGTTTGAACGCTGACACAGCATTTCTGTCCAATCTGTTCCCCTCGTTGGCCTTCTTTGGCTGACGTCGAAGATTCAACCCTAGATGTTTGTTACCTAGATAGTGTCGAGACCCCCGTCCTCTCGAAGAAAGCAAATGTGGTAGTGCAGCAAAGCCGACGTCGCATTATCGCCGAATAAAGGTAATTAAGAAAACGTAGTGAAGTTTTGAGTGACCTCTGGGAAATTAGGAATTACTAAAGCGTCACGCCAAAAGCGGGTCGGGAAATGCCGGTGGTGATAATGACGGACGGCGGAAAAAGTTCTAAAGAAATGAGTGACATCATTAATAGTGTTATAAATCACCGATCTTATAAACAAATGAGACACACTAAGCCCAGTTCCCAAGGCAGCTGTGCCTTGGGATCACCTGTTGGTGTGTCTGAACTACTCTTGATAGGACCCGTGGGGCCTGTAAGTTCTTGATAGGTTTGTGTTAAAAGATATTAAAAACAAATCACTCTTTTTTAAAAGTAAAACTTTTGTAAGGGTCGCGTTTTTTTTTTTTTTGATGGGGCCGATAAGTTTGTCAATGTTCTGTTTGAATTACGAACTACTCTCCTCTTGGCGTTAGTTTTCAACATATATTGTAAACGTTTTTTTATAGCATTGTCCCTTGACATACTTGATGGTGTATTGCCTCGCCGTTCTTCACATATGTGAGGGTATTTAGAGAGGATGTTTCATTAAACTAAAACGTATCCTTAAAAGATTTATAATTTCACAACGCAACCTGTCGGTCATGTTATGTCAAGAAAACGAACTGACTTCCATGACTCTACTCACTCAGCTTTATGTAGCCTTGAATATGCCATAATCTTGATTTGAGCAACAACCAATAATGTAAATGGCGGATGGAAAACAAAAGACCAGAAACCGTAGAGAATCTTGGAAGTGCAGTTTCTCAACACTGGCTTTGACTTCAATTAATGTTATTACGATTCAACAGTTTAACGTGCTAGTATGTTTGTATGAACTGAAACTTGACGATATGAATGATGGATAAAGTGTGCACAAAATAAATGGGTAAACTTTATACTTTAAGCCTTCGATAATGTCGTCTTGGTGGAGCCTCAAAAAAAGTTGTAACGAGAGACATTATTTTTTTAATGTTTAAGCTGCGTTTTTTTTTTTTGTAGTCACTACAAAAATTTGCTTTGCAAGGCTCCTGAAAATGCAGCAACGTTCACACGTACATACCATTCCCTGCTTCATATCTTGTTGCAACTAATCTGAACGTGGATTTCAAACGTGGCATAGCTCCAAGTCGATCTACTCTATTTTTTTGGTTTGGCCTACGCAGTAATAAACATTTTCCTATATACAAAAGAGCAAAGAGAAAGAGCTAGCAGGAAATCAAATACAACAGGAAACCAACCTTCTACATCTTGCTTTAGGGAATACCGCATGTTACTGACAGTTCACAACGTTTAGTTTTGTTTTCTTAGCCCTCTTTCTGTCTATTTTCTTAGCTTCGATTTTTATTTTTTTATTTCACGGTTAGAATGTTTAGAACGCAATAAAAATAAATTGTGTTTCTCACATCTATACTCTGGGACAGTGGATCATGATGGCTTGAAGCTGATCTAGTTGTTTCAATGGTTTGTCCGACTGCTAACAAAAAAAAAACAATTTTAAAAAGTAAAAAAATGTCAAGAAATAAATAAAGCGTAATCCCGTAAGGAAGAACGCAAGGACGGTAGAAATACAAATGAACATCAAATTCGCCAAAAAGGAAATGAACACGAAATGCAAAAGCGCGACGGCTGCAAGGAACCCGGTAGCTGTGTGACACAGCACAGCCAGCGTCTGCAAAAATTTCGTATACACACTGACAAACACGTCGTGCGCAAGCAGCCTGCGGCACGTCCGCCCGGTTCCTGGTCTTCACACGTCGGAAAGTGTAAGGCACGTCGGCGGCAATTCGAGGCAGCTGTCTTCGTGATCCCGCTGCGAAAGATCCCTGCCTTGCCAGCTGTCGTTCTGATCCGCCCCTGATGGAAGGAAGAAGTAACGGTGCACAAGCCACCTACACCGCACTCTAACTTATACCCATTCTTGCTTGTGTTCCTATTGCAGTGTGCTGTGTTTCCCCAGGTGTTGTTGCACTCTGAGCCATGCGCCGCCCCTTTCTTGTCAACTCTCTTTTTCACAAAAGTCATCTTTGTTTAGCACCATGACCATCATCTATGAAACAACGAATCTTTCTTTTGCGTTGTTAGGGTGTCATGGCGAAAATATCGTGTCCACGTGTTTTCGAGTTGAAATGAAGATCTGACCGATCCGTTGATGCGGCCCTTGGGGTCGTTGCTCGCTAGCTTGGGGTTCGTATTCAGTTTCACGCAATGATGATTTTTCTTTGTTTTCACAGTACAGCTATGCATTTGAAATAGAGGCAAAAAAGTTAACTCAATAGCCTTTTCAAATAGAGAGTTGTTATTGTTGCCGCGATTGAGGCAGCCGTTTTCGTCGAGTCCAGTCATGCTCTCCGTTGAACGAGCGTATAGCATGCATATAACCACTAAGGAACTTGGCGTAATTTCTTTTTGATATCCTTCAGCATTCTAGTTGAGACATAACACGCAGCGGCCGTTAATTTAACGGGTTTTTAAACGCCTATACCGCATATTATCGCGGGAAACATAAGCCTCGTGTATTCAAGCAGAAGTTGTCTACACTCATTGTGGCACCACTTTTAAAATGACCACTCTCCTCATCCAAGCTTGTAAAGTTACCACAGGCAGATCGTGCACTCCAGGATTCTCAACAAACCACGCTCCCAACCAGTTTTTCCCAAGGAATTCAAAACGCCATAACAAAACCGAAAAGCAAAAAACGCGCATTTTGATTTACCGGAGGCAAACCGAAAGCGAACAATGTGCGGCGGGTATTAAACATTGCTCAAAGGAGCGTAGCCGCCTTGCAGCATAGCGTGCGACAACGAGCTGCTCTGAACATGCCAGTGCTTCTGAAGCGGGCTACGGCGGCGGTAGAAACGTGGCTCGCTTTTAAATGCTTGGTTCGCATCGCGCTGACACCTCATTGTACAGGCAATGACATTCGCCCCGCCCGCGCACACCTTATTTATGATGCGATACATAGGGTGCGTTGTCTGCTTCTCGGCCCCGATCGAGAATGCGAGCCGCAGGCTGCCGTCGACATTAGGATTCAGGTATATTTCTACCTGGTCAAAACGTGGTCCGCCCTAGTTAAGCAGGCTCCTACATATGCGTGAAATGCAAAGTCGTTTTAATTAATTCCGAGCCAGAAACAAAGCCGTTACGAGAGACCCCTGTTGTTTGTGCGTTCGCTAAATTGATATTGCTTTCATAAATCCATTTAATTATTTTCAATCGGACGCGCCATGCATCTTAATTCAGCAATTTCAAAGCAAATAAAAAAACGAAACATGGCAGTTTAAAAGAACTTTACGGTCCTCCTGCAAACTGATTGTTAAATGTGAGTCTGGTTTCGGTATCCTTTAATTGTGCGACCTTACGTTGATCACTGGTACCAGTGGCCATCACCAACTTGTTACGCTTGGTCTGTTCCCGCTTCCCGATTTTCATTATCGACGTCAATCATCGACGCTACCTTCAACACTTTTGCAGCACTGAGCGACGTCGCGACCGAAAATAGCTAGAACAATATCATCATGGTTTTGGCGTCCATTCTGCGGCGTTCATGCGAATGAATCGCAGCACGTCAAATTATTTACGCAAAGTTTATCGGCGTAACGAGCCTTGATAATTTCGCACCGGCGATTAAAGTGGTAAGACAATGCTATGAGGACGTAGAATCGACAATTCATACGCGAAAAAGAGTATGCAGACTCACACAGACGCCGACAACGTGACATTCCAATGGTTTGTTGACGCGGGACGCGGTGCTTCTTGCCCGTACTCCATTGCGCATCCGTTCGAACTGTCGTATGCTCTTTCAAACTTGTCTGCTTTTTGACGTCAGCTCGTTCAAACGACAGCGGCCCGTAAACCAAACGTTGACTCGGTGATTGCGATAAGAACTAAGTGCAGGCCTCAAAACACTTTTGAAGGTTGGTTGGGGTAAGTAGGCTAAGTGTAAAAAGTAGGGCTGGGCGTCGATTAAAAATTTTAACCCGATTAATCGCCACCCTTTAATCGATTAATTAATCGATTAATCGGTTGCGTTAATTTTTATAAATAATATATTAAAAAGAATGCAACAACTCGTCTTGCCTTTGAAGACTTATTTTACTCTCTGTTACACGGCGCAAAGGACATTTAGAATTGAGGATACATATAGTTCAACGATTCAAAGACTCACATATTTTTGCTCCAGCTCCGAAGACAAAGAAGTTTGTCCACATTCTCCGACAGGAAGACAAGAAGTCAGAGCTTGGGCGATGCTTTCTTCTTTTTTCAGAGAAAGGAACCTCGATGAGAAGGCGTTGATTGTTGTCTGCGTTTTGGCGGATGGTCCTTGCTGCAGCTACATGGGTGCTTCGCTCGTAGGCGATACTGAAGCGAACTTACGCTTCCACTGTACGAAAACGGCTTTTTGCAGATGATGCAGTGGACTTCCTTCGAGTTAAAAACTTCACCGCTGGAGTTTACTTTAAACCCAAACTTTCCAGCGAGATTGCCTTTCATACTCGTGAACTCGTCCATTTTTACGTGCCGAATACTGGAACAAGTAACCATGGCGTTGTTAGCTTCCCAGCTTGTTTTTCTGCTTGTTTGTCTTGCCTGGGCAGGATGTGTAATAGATCCTCAACACGTGAAGTTTCGCGGTCGCGCGGGGATCAATTGCGGGCCCGGCTTGTTCGTCTGGCCTCGGCAGAACTGTAATGTATATCCTCGAACACGTGACGCTTCGCGAGCGCGAGAATTGAACCTTGCTCATAGCACCTGGCTGGGAACGGACTTCTTTTGAGTACCGATTAAAAAACCGATTAACCGGTTAAAAAATTTGATCGCGATTAAAGCCTTAATCGATTAATCGGAAGGTTAATCGATCAATTGCCCAGCCCTAGTAAAAAGTAGATACAAAAAAGATGTTGATCATTGTTATCGAGGCCTTCACCGACTTTGTAATGCCAGATTCTACTTGCGGTTTTCAGTATCGACGTCCACCATCTGCTAGCTACGGTCCACGCTTTTTGCAGCCCCAGCGACGTAGCGACTGGAAAAGAAGCGAGCAGAATCTCATCGTGGGAGTCAGGCTTTAGCGCCCATTTTGCGGCGTCCACGTGAAATGAATCGCCGCACGTCATATTATTCACGCAAATTCGGCCTCCCGTGTGGTACGTTTGACTGAAGTCGCCCAAGTTGTCATCGACATTGTTAGGAGGACGTAGGAATCAACAATTCCAACGCGAAAAAAGAGCATCAGGGACTCCCACCGACGCGCCAGAGCAACAACGCAATCCAATGGCTTGTTTATGGGCGACGGCGGGATTCTTGCCCACCATCCCCCACGCGCATGCGGCGCCGGTGGCGTCCGCTAGGGGCGCTGCGGTTTGTTTGTAAACAGGAGCTGCTGTATAGAGAGAGAGAGCTTCACCGTAACACCGCGCAATCCCCAATTGACGTCACAGCGCAAGTGACTCGGAAGATGGTGAAGGAGTTGAGAGGTGCCGAAAACATCTATATTTGTCCATTTTAAAAATAGAAACTAGGACATGCAGGCAAAAGCGGTATTTGTTCTTTACTTCAGAAAGGTCGAGACAACAACTCCCAAATTATTTAAGCAAAGCGCTGAAACTGTTGCACAGTAGCTCGTGTCGCAGAAAGTAGTAAGTAGCTCGTGTCGCAGAAAAGCCGTTGACGGTGGGACGGGAGAAATCTGATTGGTCGGTGGGATCATGACGTCACAGCCATATGACCTCGCGCGGGAATTTCAAACAACCCACAACGTTCCCGTGAAACGTGACGTCACGCGTGGAATGAAAGTGATTAGAACGTGACATATCGTGAGAAGTAAAGGTCGCCACATCTCTGAAATGATTTCAGTTTCTAAATTCATTTATTTGCCTTAAAAAATATGAAGACTTTTGTGCGGGTTTTGAACCGACCTGCCTTTGGTTGAGAGCCAGACTCGCTACTGACTAGACCACGCCGACACGCTTCCAGAGCTTGGGAACAAGGTAGAGTTTATGTGTTTAGTTCCCGCGTTCTACTTTAAAAGCGAACCTTGGGCATTTTCCCGTAATTTCTGTGACTCATTTTGAAAACCACATGGTATCAGATGCCTCTCGTATTCTTCCAATGCTTAAAAATCGCTGCTGCCTGAGGTATTTCAAAATAAATATTTACTCAACATATTTCTAGAACAGAATATACGCAGTTGATTCATCGTCGGAGAATGTCACACAGAGGAAAACTCGAACAGGCAAGCGTGCATGGTTTACTTTCTTTTTTGCAATAATGTGCGCGCCATCCTTATCTTTGCACACGAAAGCGCAATCATATTGCTCCGCCGGCTCATACGAGAGCAACGTGTGTCCACTTCTCGACACTCTAGGCTCGAAACACGACATTTGCACTCTTCTTAGATTACTTCGAAAGTGTATTAGCTGGAAATCAAACATTGCTCCTTAGGTTAGTTCGCAAAATGACTACTTTCCGCCACACTAGTAGTTTTAATAACAACCCTTTGAAGCGAAAAGAAATGTCGTGTAGTCTGCATTGTACACTTCTACTCTAACATCCCAGATTGCTTGCGCCGTGACAACGCCTGTGCAAGCCTTCAAATAATACTCGATATGTGTGCGCAAACACGCAAAAACATATGCTCCGGCACGGAGTGTCTCTTGTAGTTGTATGTGCAAATGCCTATATATATATATATATATATATATATATATATATATATATCGCTCCAGGCCGTCGCGCCATCCTTATTTTGATAAAGTGTAACAACAAGAACAACAATATATATATATATATATATATATATATTAAACAAAACCGCATTGCTCTAAATGGAAGTCGGGCAGTGATTATATTTGAGCTTAGTATTATATCCCCAGTCTGACCCCCTCGCTGCACTTCGCAATGGGAAACGCATTGAAAAAAAAAATACTTGCTTGGTTCTAATGTTTTTTATGCATTATTTTTACTCATTTTCTGTTCTTTTTTTTTTCTTTTGACATTCAAGCGCAATGCGCAAATGTCTAGAGCCGAAACTTCGTGGGCCCTTCTTCAGTTGGTATGCGTGCGTAGATATCAGTCTTTTTTTCAAATCTAAGTGAATCGAATCGTTCATTTAAAATTGCAAAAGTGTGATGAAATTTCTCGACTGAAAAATACACAATATCGTATTTGTATTACACGCCTATACTCCGTTTCACAATAACTTGGCGAGCTGAAGAGGCTGCGGCCCCCGCGACCCAATAAGAGCGTCGGAGCAAGGCACGTGATAAAACTCCATGTTCGAGACCACAGGGGCCTCATTACCGCCAGAGCAACAACGCCGTCCGCAACAAGACGTAGTTATAGGCTTATTTTTTTTAATTATTAATTTATCTCACGCGATTGCATCTCCATCAACACTCAGCTACACGGCACGGAAGAAAGGTGAAGACATGTTACGTTTCAGCGATACTTAATTCGGATAAACGCTTTTCTGAGAACAACGCGGCTTTTTAACGATGTTTGAACAATCGCGGCACTCTATTCAACTGCTTCCGCTCAAAACGGTATCCTAGCATTAGCACCTGCACAGATTCGCGGGTAAATTAAGCGTATGGTTGCCTCATGGGCTGTTCTCCAAGAGCTCGCCACTCTAGAGGAGAGCAATCATGCGGCGGTAAACGTTCATTCGAAGTTGGTTGGTTTCACAGCAGACGAATCTTGGCCAGCAGACGACAACCAGTTTCTCCGGGCATCGCATTTGGCACAGTGAAACAAACGCTCCCGTGGCGTGGTGTCACGTGCTTCGCTCCGAAGCTCTCATTGGGTCGCTGGGGCCGTAGCCTCCATAGTTCGCCCAGTTATCTTGAAACGGAGTGTAGTGTTGATTGAATTATAACATTTTCACGTAGGTTTTAGAGAATGAAAGCTGTTTTCAGGGGGAATGCAAGTTGCTGTGAAATACACCACGTGTGCGCGGAATGATTGTAGCGTATTAGTTCTGACATCGAAAAAAGGAGGATTATATAGATGCAATAGGGGCTGCATTTTCTTTCCCCCAATTTTAGTGTATAATCAAGATACACACCAGAAGAAGCGAGCAACCTAGGCGCCACTCTCATTATACTTTAAAATAAAGAGCTAGTATTAAGAAAATATTCTACCTCTTCACCATCACAACTAACAAAAACAAATAAACAGCAAGATAAGTATATTTCGCATTTTTGGAATAAGGCACCTTGCAGTCGCCTAATTCACTTCTCATTCTTTTTATTTAAAAAAAAAGTGCGAAATATTGATATGTACGAATATTCGAAAGAATAAAATCATCAAGGATGAGTCACGGTCAAATTCGAATACACCGTCATCGAAGGGAACTAGAGCCCCCTTAAACAACTTCTACTGTCCTCAATTCCCTACCCCTCCTCTCCTGAATGTCCCCTTAACCGCGACTCCACCCCCAGCTCTGCTGCAATCACCCCCGAAAAGCGACAGGATCGCTCTTCTTGCCCTAAATATTATCGTCCACCAAGATCTCCCCCCCCTTTCCCCCTCAGAATCTTCTACATAGAAGAAAACCCAATCACCCAGCGTACAAGAACTCCCTTTTTGTTCCAATATTGAAAGAAACGAAAACATTATCAGCTATACATTCTGCTCATACTGCTGCATGTCTCCTTGAGAGCTGTCGCTTCCGTATCCCATATCCTCGTCCCCAGTTCAACCACGCATACGCGCGGTCCGTCCCAGTGGTTTGGTGATGGTCGGCGGACATTGCGGGAAAGCGCGCTCGCTTGATTGAAGATGCACATCCATCAGCTCACCGAAAAAAAAAAGCGCCATGAGGAAAATAGACATAAAATAATACAAAAGATTGAGAAAGGAAAAGTGGTGAGCAGCAAGAAAGCAATAAAAAAGCAAATGGGAACGATGGTAACACCAGTCGAAATGGCAAAACCGTGTGACGCGCGTCTCATTTTGCTCGGTTATCCATCCTTATCGTTGTGTCACATACCCGGCCACATGTCACCAAGCTTTCTTTCTTCTTCTTTTTTTTACTCTACCGGGATGCTGGCGGTGGTTGAGCTATATGTGTGGAGTTTAGGGCATTCATATATTTTTATTCGGTCGGGGCCAGCTAAGACGCCCCGCCCAATTCCAAACGGGTGTACAGAGGAGACAGGGAGAGGAGACGGGGGCGAACGAGAGGTATTTAAGCGGCCGTTCAATTTTCTCTCGTTTCTCCAGACTTCTATCTTTCTTGTACCTGTCCATTCGATTTAGTAACTTTCCTAAAATAGTCCCAAAATGTCCCTTCTTTAGTGCGATTACAAGCAACTCTCGTATATATGCTTTGTGAAAGCTTCAGTGAAAAGTGATTAAAGTCCATATTCACTTTGAAGTCCGAGCGCAGCCGCAGCTACGATGCGTAGCCACGGCGCTCGTCGCCTGTGTGCGTTTTCTAACACCCACTAAAGCGATCACGCATAACAAATATGCTGCGATCCGGCACGTTTTTTTTTTTAATGCAAAAGCATTAACTTTTTTATGAAGCGAAGCCCGCGTTGTTTGTAGCTTTTTTTTCTGTAGCAGTGAAAACAGCACCTGAGTTCCCATTGGCAAAAAGCGCAGCAACAAAGATGTTTTGTAACCGAAGCCGGCGGGACCGCTGAAGGTCAAAGCGGACGCGCCTCAGAAATAAAACGCAAGGAAAAGCGCAGCAAGGCAGATGCATCGTCACGGAGGCCGTGGAGCCGGCGGGACGCCGAGTCTGCGCAGTAAGGGAGCGTGGTGGCACCGTCAAAGCGCCGTGTAAAAAAGATAGACGTAGCGCCCTGCTTGTAGGAATGCGCTGTGTGTAGGAATGGTTTCGCATTCTTACACGTAAGCAGTCTTAAGTGTACTTTTTTCTTCTCGCTCGATCGGTTTAACCGGCAGTAGGAAATCCGCAAAGACAGCGAGCGTCGTGAAAGTGATCTTTATGCGGTGTTTGATTAGCTCCACCAAAATCATGCTGCGTGGTCTGCCGCCGTGCTTAAAGTGAAACGGAGTTTACATATGTCTTTTGACAAAGCCATTGAGTAAAAAGAGTTACGTCGAGGGTCCCAAGGGAACATTTGCGCGCGACAATCGAGGGGGTACATGCAATATTGTACAAGTACACTTGTACCATTTGTGATATTAACGGTCCCAGATGTTACACCTATGCATGTGGCACTCAATTTTTGTAGTAGGGAACACTGTACACTTATATACTTGAAGTTCAATGGCTATATTGACATTGACATTCACAGATAAAATTACTGAGGGACTTTTTGGCGAGCTCTGCATTTGCACTTGTACCACTATTGCACGTAGCCCCTCAATCGGTCAATGAATAGCTTCACTCTAACGATGATATGTCTAGGGAACGAGACACCACTTGCTTCAATGCGAAAGCATTAACTGTCCCATGGAGCGAGCCGCCGTCATCAGCCGCGCCAAACGGCACCTAAATTCTCCTGTCCCAAAGGAGCGAAAAGAAGGCGCGAGCGGAGGCATCCCAGCTTTGTAGTGGCGCAAAAAGCCATGCAAAACGGCAGATAAATTTACCTCTCCAAAAGGAGCGAAGTGATGGATTATACTCCCATTGGCTGGCGCGCGTCATCAAGGAACGAGGCTCTCATTGGCTCTCGTGCGGCGTGGTTCCGAAAAGCAGCCACTGGAGGAGGTTGTACAGCCGAGCTCAGCGCGGCTCACGAGAGCGCGCGCGCACCCGTCGGCCCCTAGCTCGGCAGTACTCAAACGTGGTCGCCCACGCCACTACGCCACAGACAAACAGAGGGAGCGGAAGTACGCTATTCATGCTTTCGCATTCACAACTCATAAGAAGTGCTTAGGTGTCCTCGGACCTTTTCGTTTTTTTAAGGGGAGCATCGCGTGAGGTCGAAACTCTGCACCAGTTCCGAACGTAACCGACGGGCCGCGTATTCTGATTATAATCTCACTTCACAAAGATATATCAATCACTTTTTATTCTCGGCCCTCATGCAAAAGCTGGCCGTAACGCATACTACTGCACGTAAAATGTCAAAGAAAACCTACGATAACAACTAAAAACAGCCCCTAAATTTTATACGAAGACGCACTGCAAAAAAAAAACCGTAGTAATATATTACTAGCAACAATTACAAATTAAAAGGGAATCGCGCATGCTCCGTAAAATGGCTTATACTCTTAATGCCTCAACCAAGCTCCGCCCATTTTGAACCCCAGTTTGCATACATACACATGCATCCGCACACAGTCACACTTGAATGCACGAACCCCAAATTCGCCCTCCACGCACACATCTAAGAGCCACAGAAACGCGCACGTTACTTCAACGAGACGAATCGTGTTTCCTTCGTTCTCTTTCATCGTAGAGCCGAGATCGCAGAGGACGGCGTGGGAGGGTAAATGGTGGACATACGACCACCTGGTCGGGGATCCGCTTCTCTCTGGCACCAATCAACGGAATTCCTCATCTCCGCTGGCGATGGTTACTGTGGAGCTGAGCATAGTACTCGCACTTATTTGTTGTGTTGGATGGGGCCGGATTAAGTATGCCAATGATACGCAGAATGAATGGATGGAAAATAGGGAAAGTAAGGGCTCGATGCGGATCCTCGTCTGAGCTGCCGCTGTCTCTGCCTGGCGCTGCTGCTGCTGCCGCTGGTGTGCAGTGTGTGTTTTGTGGGCTGCATTACTTCTGCTCCTCTTCTGCCAGTTGGTGGAGAAGATGGTTCGTCGCTGGTGGCCCTTCTATCATACTTACGGGTCAAGTGGATGCGGAGTATGTGCACCAGTCTGGAATTTCAGTGAAAAATTAAATACGGTTTAATATAAAAATATTGAGAGAGAAAGAAAGAGAGAGAGTAGAAAAAATGGCAAAAGTTCCTAATGAGTTATGCGGAAGGGTGTAATAATAAGATTGTCGGCCATCAAAGTACCACAATCTAAAAAGAGCACGGATCGCTGACGTAACTTAGTGGTATGGAAGATGAATCAACCTTTGTGTTACCTCTTTATTGGATGAACAAGGTTTTGAGAAAGTCGGGATACTAAAGAATGTGAGGGTTATAATAAAGGAGCTATAAAAATGGAGGAAGTAAGGTGAAGGGCTATAAAAAAGATAGGTGAGTGTGGTAAACAAAGGACGTTGAAAAATATTAAGAATAATGCCTGGAGTATGAGAACTACATTTACCTGTTGCTTTTTAATGAAGTGTTTCCTTCGACCTGGGATATTATGCAGTCGGCCACAGTGACACCGAGACTAGTGACATAGGTCAAAATTTATTTTAATCGTAATAGTTTACCTTTGGAATAGTTTAGAATTCGTTTTACAAAGCAGCATAGTCATTGAAAACTTTGACCGTCGTATGTCGATAATTAGGATGTTAAGTTAAGACTTCAACGCACCACTTCTTTTACTTTTTTTTGTTGACTTCACACGAACAGTCCAGTGAAGAAGAAAAAGAAAAGCCCCTTGCAACTACGCAAATGAAATCGGACTCGCTAAAAAAACTGGCAGGTATGTTTTTTTGTTTTTTTATTGCTACTTACTAAAGAACAAATATTTATATATTGTTTCGTTTAAGAATGTCTCGGCGCTAGACCGTGCCAACATAATTGAGAACGTCTTTAAAGCAACATTCAAAGACCTCAAGATAATGTGTTCAGCATCGGTATTTTTTTATCCCTTGCTGCCGAATACTTCAGAAGAAAATAAGCACGCTCGCAGCGCATCTTTATTTGCGGTTTGCTGCCAATTCTAATTGTCGCCCCCTCTTCTTTTGTTTTTGCTATTTTGTTTTTAGTTTTTTTCAGCGTTCGTTCTTTAATTTTGAACTTAATTTGCAAGTTAGCTTTCCTAATGTTGGGTTTCACGATAATAAAAATTACGAGTTCCTTCTCGAGCAATCTCTTACGTTCTGTGTTAAAAGGGTGGGGGGGTAGGAATGGAATAAATAAGAGACGCAAGCAGCCCACTAGCATCTGGAAAAGTTTATCAAAAGCACGAGCCAAGTTGTTTTTTGTTTTTTGTGGAGTTTTAATAAAGAAGACGTCAGTAATCATTAAACTTCTCCGTGTCCCGGAAGACGCTCATGGGAGCCTTAAGATTGCCTTCGATTATTACAGTCGTGTGGCTTCGTAATTTAGACTGAAAGTTCACTTTAAACGTTTGCGTGTGTCTCTTTGTATGTATCCTGATTGATTGATTTATCGCTACGCTCAAAAATCATGGAAGAAATAGACTTCCACGCAAAATGTTTTCTCTTTAAGCCATGTCCTGACACTAACAAAAAAAGACACAATTAGGCACTTGCAGATAACACAAAATAGGATAGAAAAACAAATTGAGTGAACATTCAAGCTTATTGTAGAGACCAGCTTCATAATTATTATTTTATTTATTGTCAATAAATAGCAGCGTGAGTGGAGAACGAAAACAATGGCTATTTGGGAAATTCTTTTTACATCCTGTGCAATGTAAACTTATGCGCCACTAGTTATTTTTTCCTCAATGACTGCCAAACATTGGAGCGACTTAACCAAGCAAATTATTACAGAAGGACCAGTGCAATAACTGTCATATACTGTTTGATCTACGAAGTTATCACTTTAAAACTCCACTCAACTTAAAACTCACGTACAAATAAAAACTCACTCTAAGGCAATCTAAACAAAAGCGGAGGCATAATATGCATTTGACGAGACATCACGCTTATGTCTTGCTTTTGTCCGCCTTGGGACAATGAAGTTAATATTGTCGCAAGGATATCCCCAAAGCTTTAAAGCTTTTAAGAAAATGCCAGCATTTCCTTAAAATCACGTATGAATGCGCATGACCTTAAGGCAGAAAAAATCTCTTCTGCTCAAATTTTCTCAAATAATTTTTAATCTTGGAACACTGTGGTGCACCTAACCACGGTGACTTTCTGAATACGTTCACGGAATTCATATTAGAAGTTTGAATATTTGTCAAACTCTTCATTGCTTATGGCTCATTTTGGAGTGTTAAGTGATTGTGATTTCCATTCGTAAGTTTCAATATCGCCTATTTTAAACCCGCTGTGTCATATGGGATGACGAGGAAATAGGTGTCAAATGGCAAAGAATGGATGCATGCTGCAGTTAATGTAGAGAAAATTGGGAATTACAAAGAAGCTTAGAAAAACTTTGCATTTACTGTAGCAAGGTATCGTTAACTCCTGGAGAGAACTCTAATTATCCTTGAATGTCGAAATGAAGGGTGTGATAAAAACATCAAAACAAACAGTCATTTTTTGTCAGCAAAATAATATTTAGAATATAGTTTGTATAGCCATAGCGCAAATGAAGACGAAGTAATCGAAGTTGCAGTTGGGTTATTAGTGTGTGATGGCATCAGTTACATTATGAAATGAATTGTCATCTCAGTCTACGTTAAAGGTATAAGGGGACTGGCCACTGTCACAACCCACGCAAAATGCGCCTCTTGAAGTCCTACCCTGGCAGCATGCCAGAGAAACGCCGAACTTGGCCCAAGCTTGTCAATCCGACGGCTTAGCTTGGCCTAAAAAGGTTTTGAAGCAAGGCGTTATATAGTAAAATAATAGTTTTTTTCTGTTTCTACGTGATATTATTCTGGACTGTCACTTAATTGGCCAAGTGCCAGAGATGAGCCAAAATACCACGTACAAACCAAACAAACCCAGAGTAAATCGTACTTATGGCACTTGTTTGTCAATTTTGGCCCAAAGTTGTCAGGTGAAATCCAAACCACACAGCAGTGAGGCCTAACTCTAGCACTCGCTTAGCAGTTTCGGGTTAAAACAATCAGATTCTTGGCCGAAGAGCATCGTGTTAGATTATACCTTGGCTTTTTATGCCTTTCAAAACCCTAAATTGTCAAACAAAAATATAGCTTGAACAGTGCTAGTTGGGCATTTCTGCGCACTCCGATTTATTTTCTGCACGCCATCACAGCGTGATAAAAAGTTCCATTCAGTCGCCACAGATCGATTTACTAGAAAGTGCATCTACCGGGTGTCACAAAAAAAAAATTACAGGGTTTTTTCACCGCAAAAATAAACTAGGCATCGCCGAACGCTTCATTCTCCGCCCAAAGGTAGCGCCAGAGGTCACAACCAGATGCCAAAGTTCAGCCCGATCCAATACCTTAATCAAAAGTTATAAGTGATTTTCTGAAAATTTCAATAGGAAAATGGCGGCCGACGGAGTTTTCGAAGACATGGGGCTCTATGGCACCAGAAACCGAAAACGGGCAAAAATAGGCTCCATTTTCCCATTGAAATTTTCAGAAAATCACTTATAACTTTTGATTAAGGTATCGGATCGGGCTGAAACTTTGGCATCTGGTTGTGACCTCTAGCGCTACCTTTGGGCGGAAAATGAGCGTTCGGTGATGCCTAGTTTATTTTTGCAGCAAAAAAATCACTGTAATTTTTTTTTTGTGACACCCTGTACAACGAGAGAACGCGACAAGGGCGAGAGACATGCCGCGACCATGGAAGGACGATCGCCTTCACGGCAAACCACGGAGCACATTTAATTCCGCAGTTTATGGTCAGGCGACCAAGCACGGCGGACCGCGACTCAGAGACACTGTTTTCATTACGCCCGATCATTTCTACTCGTTCAGATTACGTAGCCCCAGGAAGAAAAAGCTGGGAACAACATCCCCAAAAAAGGTGATCTAAAATAAAGCCCTACGTCCTACCCAAACTAATAAAAAAGGCCCCGGACTGCTTTAGAAGATTTATGGTCGTCGTAAATTCTTTAATAAATTACCAGTATAGCAGCAATAGCGACGCGTTCGCCCAAACAGTCCCGTGAGATCTGTGGACCCTCGTATATATGTCTATCGGTAAACAAAACTAAAACAGTAAAGATGGAGGGAATTAAAAAAGGATAGCAAGAAAGAGAGAGAGAAAGAGAGACAGAAGAGAGGTTACCGCATGCTATCTATATATAAAGCTAGATATTCCCAAGCAATTTAAGGTACTACTAGAAAGGCCGCGAGTAATGTCCCCGTTTCCCGACTATTTTTGTATTGTCATGGAAATGTTTTTACGTACTTCTCTAACAAAATGTTCTTTCTCACATTTATGTGTTTAGTTGGGGGGTGGTTGCTTGTATTGCGCGAAATTGTGCCTTCGCCGTTCCTTTAAAGATTTGAATGTTTACAGGAAACCGGAACCGAACACTGGCGGTACTGTTGTGTCTTTAAATCGAATCTCGGGGATTAAATTGAACGAGAGTGTTTGTTTTGATATGCTTCAGAGAGATTGAAGCCCAAGGATTTGGGTGTTGAATTCCCACCCCTGCCCAATTTTGATCAGGATGAGCATCCTAACGGCGTGCGGTCGTGTGCCACACTTTCGTGATTTGCGTTAAAGACCCCACACTAGAAGTCGTACTGCATTCGCTATAAACGTTCTAATCTACAGGGTAAACCAATGTCGCCGCACCTCAAACGCAGACTGACCTCACGCTGTTGAAACACTGACGTCTATCTTGAATTCTTATTTTCCACTACGATGCGGACTTTTCATTTTGTTCGTAGTAACGTCCGGATAGATTCTTCACGCGTTGATACTTGTTCGCAGGGCACACGCATCTGTCGGGTCGACGTTAATTGTTCATTTATATTGGCGGTTGGCACGTGTCTCTCTTGCCTCTTATCTCCTCAAAGGTACGCCTCAAATGCCGTTGCTCCGCTCTAAGCGTCCAGTAACTGCTCTTATGCAACGATGTCACACGGAATTAGTATTCGTTTACTCTCATATCGTTCACAACACCTTTTGACAACAAGAATTTATTTTAACATTTGTTAGACCAATCGAAATTAACGTTGTATCATCTATATAAAAAGTTCGAATTTCAACCCCGCACAAAAGGTCGTGAGCACATATCAGAAGTCCCGTGGCGCGGCTCGACATAATAAGATAATGCTTGTGGTTTATAAAGACGCAACCAAGAAATTACGATTTGTTTGCTTCATTTAGTTAGCTTTTCGCACAAAAATAAAAAAGGAAAGCAGAAAGGAGTCATACCTAAAGTGTCTTGATACGTTTTACAAGTAACGACAACCAATACGAATGACAAAGCACAAACCACTGGAACATAATGGCGTCATTCAGTTCAGTCTTCTGCTGTGCGCCGCCATTCGTAAAAACCTGCGCCGTCACACATCGGTGCTTCAAAAAATGTCGCTCTTTGTAGTGAGCTCTTATCTAGGAACATCAGTGATACCACACCCCTGCACGGCGTATACAAGCAGCGCCGAACGTGCATCATCACGACGCTCGTTGT
>JAZHYW010050047.1:0-21186 GCA_037355805.1 Ixodes ricinus
CATCGGCCGCAGACTGGCATGCATCGCCCTGTGTTTTTAAGTTGTCAGTGAACATCCGTTGTTTCCCGCATGCCTCGGGCTCACCTCCAATGATGTCCATGGCGCACTTCGCGTTATCTCGAAGAGGCGTATGGGCTCATTGGGCGCCTTATCGACGAGCGAGCAGACGTGCCTCACCAGCAAGTCGCCGCTCTCGCCGGAAATGCGCAAGTAGTTGTCCAGGACACGAGCAATGGAACGCTGGCGTCAGTCAGCTTTCTCTTGATGCGCCAGGCTCACCGGTTCTGTTCAAACGATAAAACGAGGTCGTATTTATACTCCGTTAACACGATCATAAATGCGGACCGTTAGCTGAGGGGTCCTTTATCGACTGCGGCGAATCAGTCTCGCGTTTCTCCGCACGTTGTCAATGGTCCTCTCGACGTCGCCGACGCGGCAAGGCGAACCTAGATTACGGGATCCTTTTTTTTTGTAGGCCGGGCTCGCGTGAGTAAGGTATTATAGTGGCCGGCACTATAAGCTCTCTTATTACCTTTGTCCTGGTAGCACCTCTCCGGCTAGATCGTTCGCAGATCCAAGGTGCAATGAAACGCAAAAGCGTGTTCCCTTTGTGAAGGGAATGGTCTCGAACTCCAACGGCGTGCATTTGACTCGCTTTCCTTTGTTTCCATCCTGCAGCTAGCCAGACCGCGCCACTTCTTCTCTGCCCACTTGGTTAGGCGGCAGTTCCCCTTTCCCTTCTTCTGCCTTTTTCAGCTTGCGTTGCCTTCTCCATCTGGTGCGAATAGCGCTGGTCCCAGAGGAACGCAACCGTATTCAAAGAACTTCGGGCGCATATGCTTGCTTCTCAACAGGAAGCAACACATTGGCAATATGAAATAAAATACGATAAAGGGCGATCCCATTTGCGTGATCCCTCCTAAAGAATGCTTTAACATGCCCCTTCGGGGAAACGCCACACACGTCCTCTCTAGAGACGCTAACGCTGACCCTTCAGCGTTCTCTGTTTTCGACTTTCTAAAACGAAATTTCCCTTTTGTTTTCCTCTATTTGAAGGCTCCTTGTCTTCGTTGCAGGGATCGGCGTTAGCGTTTCCAAGCAGGGACGTGTGTGGCGTTTCCCAAGGTTGTCATGCAAACGCATTCCCTTATTGTTCCACCAACGACCCTTCCTAATTCTCGTAGCGCAAACTGCTGCAGGTACGCGCCCCCCGCGAACCTGCAGCCCAGTCTCGTCCCAGCGTCCGCGCGCATTGGCTTCCTCCCAGTGACGTCGCCTCCTCTCGCCTTTGTCCTTCACTACTCGTCATCCTCGCTGGGCGGAGCGCTTCCCTTTCCACTGTTTTGTCCACAGCCTGGACGCCGTCAACTTTTTCTCCTGCCATAGAGGTACATGCTACTTCAAACCTCATTAAAAAAGAGCATACAAAATCTGTCTGAATACAAAGCAAAAAGAAGCCGCATACGCCAGCCGTCCCTGCAGCGTGGTGTATGTACACGTGAGAATCTATTTTTAAATATGCCGCAAAATAATGACAAATCCGAGGATTAAGTGCGGTTTTGCCGTTACACTTCTGCAAAGCCTTTGCGAGACATGCAGAGTACCATTTTGTTTTCTGTTCTGGTGATGAGAGTGTTGTTGGGCCTGCAGTTCATATGTTCGATAATAACCTGGAAGGTGCGTTTAAGATTTCTATCTTTTCTGTGGTCTGCACGTCTTTCCTCACTTCTCAGGGTTTGATC
This sequence comes from Ixodes ricinus, assembly GCA_037355805.1. Lineage (NCBI taxonomy): Eukaryota > Metazoa > Arthropoda > Arachnida > Ixodida > Ixodidae > Ixodes > Ixodes ricinus. The sequence continues at coordinate 1,743 of JAZHYW010050047.1, forward strand.
TCGTATCGGAGAATAGGAGGAGTTTGTCTGAATAATCTACATATGTATGCAGATAGCGCAACATTAAATAAAGAATGCCCCTTAAAAATCGTAGATGGTAATTGTTTTTTTATCTAAGAGACTCAGATATTAGGGGTCTGAAGAAAGTTTGAATTAGAGAAACGCCAGCTTATGTACTGAGTGGAGGTCGGCATTAATGGTAGACCTTACTCACAGGCAGCTCAAAAGAAAAAAGTAAAAACTCACTCACCCATCACTTCACGACCGCACTCTTCGCTGAAGTCCTCACTCACAAACTCATAAACTCATCGGACTTATGAACCTATGAAACTCACGCCCCCTCACCCAACTCATGAACTCATCGAACTCACAAACTCGCGCCCCTCGGCGAACTGGCTCATTAAAAAAATTAACCCACATGGCCCGCCCGTACATGACGCCTCGCAGCGCCCCGCCGGCTGCCCTAGCCCCGCTGTGTCCCTCATATTGCTGCCGTGTTCTGCCGCTTCGGCGCCAGCCGTCACGTTTGCGAGTGAGAAAAATGTCAGGTCCCTTTTGACCCTCAGGTCCCTTCTTAGCGCCGGACAGGGCGTCATATTGATAATAAAGTTTGACACCACCACCTGTTTGTTTCTCTTCGACTCCTTTCGCGTGGTGGCTTGGCGCTTGAGGAAGCCGCGCTTTGTTGGGGTACAGAGGTGCATCATCTCGAGTCTCATGAAGTATTTTTTTTTACCGTGTAAACTGTTTGTTTCAAGCAATTGCGGCAACTTCGGTGTAAGTATGGAGGAAACGTCTGCAGCGTTGTGTTATTCAGGTGCGAAATATGAATATTTAAACATGCACCGCCGTGTGTGTCTGTTTTGTTTCTGCATAGGCTATTGCGAATTTCTCCTTAATGGTAAGGCGGTTTGCTGGGCAATTCGTTGTCGAGTGGAACTATGTCGGTGCGGCCTGTTTCTATATTTATCACAGTTCACAAAATTATTTCTGCCTAAAATAACTGCCTAGTTAATATTTGTTTTCTGGAGGAATGTAGGAATGTACGATTGAAGAACTTTGTGCGTACCGTAGTATTGTATATTTCGTTTTTTTACCGCGTCTCTTATTTTGTGTTGCACCGCGCATACCAATTAAACATGGAATGTTCTAATCGGCCGACTTTGTGCCTCGTAGAATGTTATAGTTTATGAATACTGACAATATCGTTATCGGTGTCAGATGCCTTCGGTATTCTTGTGCTCAGACGATGTGTGTTTCTATTGGTACTTGTCAATATGCTAAGCACAAATATTTATAAACTAGGTGCACAAAGCTGTACTTTCCTTAAAATATTTTTTTGACCGACGTGAATTTTGTTTTATATTCCCCAGTCTTAAATAAATATACCATGGCCTAGTGGTGTAAGCGCAAGCTATTTTACCTTCGATATTTAAATTACTTCCATTCTTAATACTAAGAGCATAATGCGGATATCCACGTGATATTTGAGGAGGGGGATTGTTTTGCTGGACACAAAAAATTTAGGCGCTTAATTTCTTTTTACCTGGAAAGGTTGCTTCCGTGCACGCACGCGCATGCGTGCGTGCGTGCATGTCGAATATATTTCAATGATTTAGGTACCGAATCTTACCCCTCTTTCCAGTTATTTAATCGTATAAATATAATTTTGCTAAGAAAGAGAAAAGAAAACGCTCCCCTTAAATGACCGGGACGTCCACCAGCGTGAGCTGTGCCGGTTAATAATTAATAATATATAGGAATCATAACCAATATCTAAATACTGTCGGAGGTAGTAAGAAAAACCCCTCTCAGGCGCGCGAAACGTTTTCGGGCGCAGCCAGTAATCTGACTTTGATAGCCGCCTCTTGTACATCTAAAAGGGTGCCGACTATTCTTGGTATTCATCGTAACTTTGGGTATATTCCGTGCTGAAACAATAATAAAAAAAATTCGCGCCTAATGTTTTGGAGAAAATTAAATTTTCCTGGCATGACAAAATGGAACACTAGAAATGGGACATCATGTTTGAAAAGAAAAACAAATCTCGTTTAGCAGGTGAGAAAGGTCAAGAATTTGTTATCACCAATATTAAAATAAAGGAAAAATAATATTTAATTGCATATCTTTTTGAATGTAATCTAAAAACTTGTCTTCTGCAACTGTGCTACGACAATCAACAATCAAAGACGTGTATGCGCACTTTTGTTTACAAGACTCCAAGCTACAACTTGAACAAACAAGTATCAAGGGCAAATCGCGACAGTTTCCAGCGGGATTTTATTTTACCATTTGATTCAGAATTGACCTTTTTCAGAATTTGGCCACGATCGTGGCGCGCCCTCGAGGGAATCAGCTCGAAACAGTGTTGGGGGCTTCGGTACCGTCGCTCCGTGGTTTGCGCCAGCACCAGGCGTCGTCGCGTCGCGTGCATCTTTTCTTTGAAAAGGCTGAGGACGACCCTGGATGACTAACCAAAGCTGCTGTCTACGATGCAGACAACCTTGTTCGTTTTTATACCTTCAAAGATGGACAGACTGCCGACGCCGCATCGGTTCCAAACTTCCTACCGTCTACTCGGAGTCACTTAATGGTCACTTCGGTGTTGCGTCGTGCAAGAAACTAAAAGGGGGTCGGCTTTCATAGCAGAGTGTTCTGTAAGGCAAGCGATGGTGACCATGATCGCGACTCAACTATCCACCTTGTGCGGAACTCAGGAGCTCGATCCGTGTATGAGGCGCGGCCATAACAAACAGCTGATTTCGCTCTCATTGAGCGCCTCAGTTATTCAAGCTTATTGCGGCCCGTCACTTCGCCGTCCTGTGTACCGCGCGAGCGCACGGGCCATCGCCTCACCCGGGATCGTGTAAACAAACTCAGACGGGGTGAAATCCAGGCGGTCTTGATATCCGCGAGGCTCGCCTGCACCGTCAAAGCGTAAGGAAGCGTACGTTAGTAACAATCTCTTTTTGAATGCAGCACGTTTACGTTACCTTCGACGAAGTGGGCCCTGCAATCAGGAGAGTTTACGGTTGTTTGCCAAGGCGTTCCGTCAGGGTTTTGTCTCCGTCGTGCCTGAATCCATTTCGTACGCTTTTAATGTTTTGCCAGTGACTGATATTTTTTTCTCTCTCTTTTAACGTGGTAAGACGCGAATGTGTATAGCGCACGCCTGAAGACAGGAAAGCTTTATTTGGTTATTCTTTACTTGAGTGCCGGGGACGGCATGACCATATTGTACAACCTCTCGTGAACACTTGCTGTCTTTTAGTTTAAGCACCTCGTCCCGTCGTCCCGTCGTCCCGTCGTTTAAAGTCCCGCCGTCCCGTCGAGAACCCGGGCACGTCACTACAGAAGATTCGCGTCATAGGCTTCTGAAAGGGGGGTGGGGGTTGAAAGCGGGGCAAAAAGGGCGGGGTGTTTGACACCAAGTGCTGTTGTGCACCACCTGCAAACGGCTGGTAGAACTCTATAAAGTTTGCATTTAAACCATTTTTGATGCAATTTGTGCAACCTACAGCTGCGCAGTGGTGAGGCATGGCGACTATGAAGCCAAGCATGCAGCGAGAATAGGGGAGGGAGTCAGGCCGAACCAGCGCTGTCAGAACAACAGAGCGGACGGAGAGCCTCCGAAAATGGCGCCTTTTTCTTTCCTTCTCTCTCTCAGGGTTGGCGCATGCGCCCAGCGATCTCTGAAAAAGGTCAATTAGCGACCGTGTCTAGGACAAATGCACTCGCAATAGAAACCCTGCCGTCGGGCGTACCGGCGTAGCGCCCGTTTTTCTCCTACCCGAAACAACAAACACCGCGCGTATATTGGTGCCTCGCAATCTACAGTCTACCCGGGAGTGGGCGAGGAGAGGAGAGCCCTGCTCTCTCTCTCGTCACCCCGTTTCAAAGCAGGGACCATTTGCAAAGACCACGCTAAGCTTCAGCAAATCGAACCGGAGCCGAAGAGCGCAGATTACTCTATCGGCGCCTTTTCCTGCTTTCCATCAGTCGTAGAGAACCAGCCGTACGAGCTCAACAACGTCGTTGCGAAGCGAAAATAGACTCAACTTCCCCGCAAATGCACAAAGATATCACATGATCCGCCCTTCCTCGATATCACTCCGCAAACCCTCATCCAACCCATGGCTCCTCAGGGACTCGATGCCTCGCCAAATCCAAAAACTTACCGACCTGATTAACTCACGACCCTCACCGAGCTCGTGACATCACCGAACTCATGAATTCACAGAACTCACGCACTCACCGAACTCATGAACTTAATAAACTCACCGCCCTCACTCATCCTCAAACTCATGAGTTTTCGAGGCGGACGAATTCACTCACCCTTACCTCACGCCTGATCGGTGAGGGCGAGTGATGTGAATGAGTGCTCTCATGAGTGAGTTTTGTCGAGGTATAATACTGAGGCATCTGCGTCCCTGCTTCGGTGCTGTTTTATCTCCGCCATCCTTCGTGTTTGTGTTTTGTTTTGTTTTTTTTAGAATGATAAATGAACTGCCGTTGAGGCGCTCATTTTTAATTTGAGGTGTCGACGTTGTCTGGAAGCGGAAATAGAACAATACTTCAATTAACGTAGGAAAACCAAAATTAGTATGTACTCGAGTTATACTTGAATGTCCTGTTACAATTTCATGTTAAACCGAGGTTTGAAGATCAACCTGATAAAATGACCGTGGTTGAACACGCGAAGAAAAAAAGGAAAGCAATCCGTAACACAAGAAAGTGTCTGCAGTGCTGACCGTTATTTCTTTGTTTTTATTTACCAAGTCGCATTGCTTTGAACAAGCTGGTACAAAACTAACAGACCTGCAGTTTGCGCTTGCTTTGAACGAATTCACAATATTCCATTGCAAAAATAAAGCCAGCGATGCAAAAGAAAGTGATCTGTTACTTATATATTGTGTGGTGCTCCCGGTGAACATATAGCGTTTTATCAATGTTGTTCTTTCGGTGAACTAGCAACTCAAAACCAAAGCGCTGCTTAAACCCAGTGTGTTTCAAGTTGGTTGAAGCTTGTTATAGTGGTTTTACCATAATGTTGATTGCGACGGGATACGTTGACACTCAGGTTTTTTCCTGCAGATCTTGACGGGATTTCTTTTTCCGTTAAGAAATGCAATCATAATTTACTCACGCCAACAGAAGGTTGTCTGGTCCCAACCACGGTGCGACGAAATGATACAGGAACGGCTTGTTTTAGCGATGGGCTTGTCGGTAATGCCTGCAGAATAAGTTAAATTAACTTTGAGAAATTTTAACCTACACAGCTAAACAAGATATACACGAAAGAAAAACAAATAATTACCTCTACTGCATCAGGAGTATGACAGAGACAATGGAGTCATCCCAAGATAGAACCTGAAGATTTGGTCCGGGTACATGCTCACAAAGTACAAAAGTGCTGAATATCCCTGAAAAAAACAGACGTAATGGCAGAGTTAAAAGAATTAACGTAATGATGTTGTGCTGCTCAATGTGTAGGTGCAGAATCTCCGTGTTCACGTGCACTAGCAATATCCGTCTCTCCACTTGACAAATATGGTATAAAATGTTATCACAAATTAAGAGCATGACCAGGAATGCGAATGAACTCAAGAGGCAAATGAAAATGCACCTTGTGCACACTCAAAAATCATCTGTTAGTGAGTGATACAGTAGTTTAACGATTTGAGGCTGTTATGGAAGCGATAATTAACAAGTTCTGATGGTTCATGGATCAAATGAAGAAGAGGCCTTGCTGAATGAATATATGAAATGGAGTCGAACGAATGCTACTGGGGTATGCGTGCAGAACACAAGGGATGTTTTGCTCTCACTCTTCTCTGGTTGGCTCTCAGTTTGAGCCCCCTCCATGACTTTGAGCTTGTATCTGTATCTTCGTGTTGTACGTGTCCTCGTAAACAAGAAAGGAGATGGTAAGATTCGATGGAACCCGTCATGGTGAAATGGAGGTCAAATCTGAGTAACGACACACACATACGGGAGATCCTAAACATAACACTAGTAGGTACGTCACTTGCGTCGGAGCCTATTTTTCTAGATTTATTTTTCCGTTTTTTAATTGAGTTTGATCACATCATCAAGTCAACATTAGCTCTGTGAGTACACAAGCCTGTCTTTGAACTTAATTTCATAGATAACATAGTAAGAATTCGTAATGGGTGTGTTTAGATAATGCGAAGTTAGTCACAACTAGCGTTTCATGTCCCTGTAGATGAGAAATATAACTGTAGAGAATGACGATAGCTCAATCTTTAATGGAATCACGCAGTGAGTGATGCGTGACCTGTCGCCGGTACGGTGATCAGCTTCGTTTGAAGCAGAAGTAGGACTAGCTCGAGGCACTGGCGCCTGTAGTACCTAGCTTTCTGGCGTGTCTGGGAGCAACGTTAAATGCTACGCTTTTAGTGCAGGTACAAAAATGCAACTTGGTTTTTTCTGTTGAAGTACGATTTTTAGATCCCGTATGCTCACCAAAAGTATAAAGAGAACATATACAATAAAAGCGCACACACGTAAAAAAGTACGTAATGGTATAATGCAATTAGTGCAAAGATGGCGGCATGCTGGACATAATAAATGATAATAATCCCTGGAGAAGGGGAACAAGGTGACAACACAAATCTCCAAACACAGCTAAGGTGCGACCTGCAAAATCCGTCTGGTCCTGTATCAAACCAGGGACTAGCTTATAACTCCATATACTCACATGCTGTACGGTTCTTGTATGCTCTGTGCTTTCGAGCTTTGGCTCTGCTGAGGTTGTCAAAGAGAACCAAAGGGCACGGTGTCCGCTTCGTCCTGGTGGGTCTTTAGTGCCTCCACGACTGGAAACCACCGGAACGAATGAACTGCTAATAAGACACGCAGTATCAGTCCTAAAGCTATGGCACGTTTCCTGCGAACAGCGAGAACAAGTTCGAGGACGTCGACAGCAGGTGTACACCCATTGAATGAGTAACTGATCCAGTTTCGATCGATAAGTCTCTACTGATTTCGTTCAGCTAGATTACGATTATATCCTCAGAAAATACCAGGAACGACAAAAATATAAAAGCAAGGGACCGGGCTACAAAGAAAGTTGTGCGATATATCGCTGGAGGCACATACATAAGAAGAGAAGTTTTAGGTAATACGTGTTGTTGTTCTGTTGAAAATTCCAGGACGATTTGCCCCCCATAATTTGTGTTGCTGCATGACAACAAGGAAATCACCGCCGTCGTTTTTGGTGCCAAAACGTTACGCGTTGATAAAGTCTGCGGCAAGTAGATAACCCGAAACGTTCATGAGCTAGGCGTAGTATCCACCATCGAGTTGCAAACGACGTCACGTTGTGTTTCATGCGTTGGCCGCATCATACAAAATGATCAGGCATGTTTGGTCCAGATCAACCTTCGTGAAATGACCGACGAAAATACACAACGCTCAAACGAGGATAAGGTGCACAATAATAGCATCCGCCTACTGACGACGTTAAACATCTCCGGATATATCTAGGAATCAATCCTTTTTATAGCGATTGTAGCATTCACGCATCGAGATAATGAAGCCTCTACGACCAACTGCTTCTTAAAAACAATAGCGAACCCACCACCACCAAGAACAAAAACAAAAGGAAGGATGTTAAGCTGCGCCCAAGCGTCTCTACTTAAAAAAGAAGTGCGTCTAAGTATTTTTTATTTGAACCGTTAATCCTACTTTCAAACGAACACAGCGAAACCGGCTAGAATCAGTTTTGTCGCAGGAACATAACAGCGTTCTTGTTTCGTTATGACCTTAAAAACGCCGGAACCACACAAGGACAAAGAAAGGGTACGAAATTAGGGCACATCGTAACTAACATTTATTGAAAACCCAACTCTTATACTCATGATAAACACAGTCACTCTTCACTAATAAAACCTCTTTCGCAAAAAAAACGAAAACAAAAACGTACTTTTTTGTTTATCATGGCGCAGGTATGTCACTAATAGAATCTGACTTTTTATTTTATTTACACGCCTCTGTGAAGCCCTCTAGATGACTGCGCCGAATACATGGAAATGATTGGCATAAACTTACGGACGCAGGTCTTACTTCGCACTTGCAGAACATTTCGAAAATCACTTATAACTTTAAGGAGAAGATGAAAAGTTCTGAAATATTGCTTGGTCAGACTGCTGCCGCTGTCACTTGAGCGAAATTGGAGCGTTTGGCAATACAGAGCTGATTTTTGCATGAAAAACACTGAATATGTTTAGAGACACGCTGTATCATTGGACAGGTTATTGTAAGTCAACATCTGTAATACGTACTTTATCGTTAAGGTATGGTATGCTCCTGTTGGCTTCTGTTTTGTACAATACACGCAACATATTGTAATGATGCAGCCAAAGTTTTGCAGTGACGCTGCACATTTTGCAAGCAACTCGCTATTGCCTGCAATATGAGCATGACCAGGGGAAATTTACCCTTAAACTCAGAAAGATTCGAAAGAAAAATTAGATATATACTCTTTGTCTCGAACGATATTAGCCATTGCAGTGAACACATTGTAGAATATCAGGTAATTATTGCCTGAAATTCTTAACACTTGTTTCAAAAGAAATAGATACCAACTAACCGATAGAGTGATCTGTTTTAACTCTTTCGTTAGAAAAATAAATTGTGAAAATCTATCATAATGAATGAACAAAACCTCCGGCTCAATACTTAAATGTGCACATGTCAACAAATAGTGTTAAAAAAAATGTCAATCGATAAATGAAAAAAAATCTAACCTATAGTCTGTCGCAGGTTAAAATACGCGGCCCAAGGCGCTTCGCACAACTGTCTGGTCACCATGATTAGTGGTATCATAGCCTCCCCATACTCACAAAGCCAGGCAATTCGACGACGTAGCCATAGTGAACCCGGTTCGCAGATTTGGAGCGCGAGCTTCTGGTAGCACAGAGAATCTAAAGTCCATTTCTCGTGGAACCTGGATCGTTACTGCATAGTGCAGCGGCGAGGACCCGAAACACACTTGTTCGCCCGGAAAAAATGTGTTTCGGCACCTACCGCAGCAGAGCGCCAGTAACGTGGTTCTCCTCTCATCCGTTGTCTGCAGCTCCACCTTTTCCATTTCGGCGGCTGCTTCGTAGACGTAGTGCAGGCTTTGTCAGTATAGAGTGAGACGTAGTAGCACTTTCTTATACCAGCCTCATCTCCAGCGTTCACTATGCTCAAGCGGAAAGAGTGAGGGCTGTAGAGGAGTCGATCGCGCATTATGTCGCAACAAACTATGGGCTAGTAATCCTGCAAGAAATGTAATGTTAAATTGTAAGATGGGTTTAGTTATAGGAAACCTTATAACAACTTTAACTCATACTTTAGTTGGTGCTTCTACCTGGACCAATTTATACGCTTTTTATTTATTTATTTGTTCTGTACATCTTTAAATATTGCAAATATATTCCTCTGGATTTGTCTCTAACATCCTCTACAATCCAGCTACAGTCCATTCCTCGATGTCGAAAACGAACCAAGCTCGCACATCTCGTGAAGTTGGTCAGGCTCAGTGAGCACCAACCACGGTATTTCTTCCACCGTGGCACCGACATATCATACGTCTCTCGACAAACATACCTGAGAACTCAAACACCACTCAAGTTAGACAGTCTCAAGTGCATACCGTTAGTTGTACTACTTCGAAAGTTTACTGGTTATATTTTGGTGGAAGCTTGAATCAAGCCACAAATCAGCGTCATCTCGTTTTAGACATAGCTTTCTGGCATAAAATTCTTCAATTTTCGGTTGATTTGATCAATGTTTTGTAAACCCGTTGAGTAGTGACGATTGAATCGTTTTGAAGCAATCGTTTATAGAACCTAAACTGTTTAAGACTATAAAACAAAACAGAAACTTTGTAGCACGGTGCTTATGTTCTCATTCTATTTCGTTGCACTCGTAATAGGCATTAGAGGTACCATAGAATGATTTTTCCAGCTTTTTCTGAATGAAGACCCCAATCAATCTTCACGACCAGAGGGAGAATCTTGGCCTCGTTTCTCTCAAGTCTGCTTTCTCCTCGACTCGACCGAACTGGGCCACCAGCATGTGAAATCCCGTGACCGTGACGTAACGTGACGCTTTCACCGAAACGGAAGTTACCTCCAGCCGAGAGAGGGAGCCGCCGGACATAAGCACTGCGTCACACGGATGTATTCGCTGGTCAGTCCGTCGACGAATGTTTGAATTGGCGCGCCTGTGGCCACGACGCGCCAGGATGGCACTCATCATCGCTTGCGAGTCTCTGCTTATACGTTGGTCTTACGGGGCGATGCAACAATTTTTGTACTTTTGCGCAAATACCGCTTAGAACGGATCCCTGACGTTAATGACCTATGAAACACGCGTTCGTTTTTCACCCCACGCAATAGAAGTCCCAGAAACAAATTAAAGAAAACGAGCAGCGTTCACCCTCAACTCGCAGCCAGAACAAGCGGCCACGTGACCTGGAGCCGATTATATGCCGCCAATGTTGATCATAGCCACGCGCTGGGGTTGGCAAAGCACAGGACACGCGCTGAGTTCCAGACATTGTTATGGCTCGGCTATTGTCGTCGTTGCAGCGATTGACACGGGCCACTACCCGAATGCTTCTCGAGCTAGTAATTATCACGAGCCCAAATCGAGTGCCCACGCAATGCTCGGGTCCAATCTATGAACCGCATTCAAATATCGTCATTGGGGTGTACTGCGATCCCCACGCTACGTCATCAAATTTTGCAAAGGAGAGATTGAATGAAAATGATCGCTTTTGTCCTTGAAATTACACCGCAACAAAGGAGTTTCTGGCCAGTGGCGTTGCGTGCGAGTATCCTTGAGTCCCACTAGTGCCAGTAAGCTCGTGTAAAGTGAAAACATATCTCAATTGAATATCGCTGCACCGCCCCCTTAAGAAGGACGTGTTTGGAGTCCACGCACCGGTGCCCGCCACTTCCCGACCACGTGATTGCCTACTTCGCTTTCAAGTTGAGAAGGAAAGTTGAGCGATAACAGTTGAAAATAATTGTCGTCGCCTTACCTATTGTCCACCCAATTGTAAAGACAATGCATTTTACTTTTCCACCAGTCTCAAAACTACTCATTAGTTTTCATTGCAGGGCAGAGAGTTTAATTGCCCTCTATACTGCCAACTAGCTGTTGAATCGCTTCAGCATCATACACAACGACAAGAATGTGTAGTAACAAGAACCTTTTACGCGCGGCGCCTATTTGCTTTCTGTTTCGCTCTGACGCAGGAATAGCTGTCTCGAGACACGAGCTCTAGAAAGGCAAAGATATGGCTCTTCGTTTTAGGGTTTTCCCGCTCATCGTAATCGAAGTGACCGTATGTTTAATCCGAGCGTCGCTGAATTTAATCAGCTGTACACCCAATTTAATCCCAGGTAATCAGCCAACGTAACTGCCAAGCGCAAATAAATTTAATCCAAGTTAACAAATTGAATCCCAACGACACCATTTTAATCCAAGAGCCACCTCAATTTAATCCGTTCCTACCCGTAAAATAACGATGAATCTGCTGCTCATCTGTCAGAACTGTTTTAGTGGTCTGAGGTGGTTTCGTCATGAATACACTTAAAATGGGCGACTAATCAGAAAGTCTTTGGCCCCTATTTTGTTTTTGCCAAATTACGGCTGGTACGCTGAAGTCGACATATCCACTCCCAGCAGTGGACCTTTCTTGACCTGCCCGGCCTTATCTGGGGGTAGTCTCGCGGCACGCGCGTACGTCAGCTGTTGAAGATGGCGGCTGCGTTTCAGACGTCCACGGCGGGCGAGTAACGAAGGTGATTCGTTTTCTATGAGGCAAGAAACGAATGCCCATCGAAATCCGCAGGAAATGCAGCCCACAGCGGTATGGGGAGAAAGGCGCTCTGCCGTGCGCGGAGGGTGATGGTGATTTCCGGCAGAAGGCCATGAAGAGTTGCATAACCGCGAGCGTCTGGGGAGCTGTCTGTCGCTGACTGACGACAATATTTCCCACCTGGATGCAATAATGAACACGAATCTGCGTGTGCACCTCAAGGACATTTCCGGGGAGTCAGGTATGCGTGCGTGCTGCGACATGTTAACGAGTCCTTAGGGTACCGAACGGTTTTATGTCGGCGGTGCTAAGGTGCTCGACGACATGATGAAATTCAAGCGAGTGATTGTTTAGTGAATCTATCTGCAACGGTATGCCGAAGATGGCGAAAGTTTCCTGGACCGCATCGTCACTGGCGATAAAACATGGATACCTATCACACTCGAAATCGAAGCAGCAGAGCATGGTGAGAAAAATCCAGCATCGCCTGATGCAAACAGCGTTCAGTGCCATCTGTCAGCTCAAGCGATAGCAACGGTCGTCTTGATCGCCATGTGACTTGCCCTGCTGGATTTCGTTGCCGCGGTTCAACCATCGAATGCTGACAGTTATTTTAGACACCGTCGCGCCTGCTGGCCGCTATCTGACGAAAGCGTCGAGTAATTTTCGATGGACAACGTGGTTATCCCCCACGACAATGCGAGTCATGGTAATCATAACTGCGATAAGCTCGTGTCACGTTTCACGGCCACCAGAGCTGCGCTCTTTGGTCAACGCAAAAAGAAGGCAATAGATCCGGCGTACATTGAGCCGTGGTACAGAGTGAAGTTGACTTGAGGAGGTTAGTCAACGGGTTGTTGCTGTTGCAGCCCTGGCTGGCCGAACAGGCGGTTCGCCTCCTGAGATGACCTGTAAATCACGCCGAGTCCTCTGGCAGTGGTGTAGCCGGGGTAAAACTCAAGAAGTTTCAGCGTCCCCCCTCCCATTTCCAAATCCAGCCGACCGTATAGGCTCAGCAGCTTAAGTTTTTAGTAGCGCCCCTGGCAAGCACAATATAATACATTGAGCTCAGTTTGGTTTGCGTCAGGTATACCTCTTGCTGTTGAGAGTTGTTATAATGTACGATAAAGGTCCAACTGGCGCTAATGTTCGGTTTCAATTCAATTCAATTCATTTTTACTTACTCCCATAATACAAAACGGACGATGGAGTAGAGAAAAGCTGCAGAATTGCAGCTTGACGAAGCCCCTGCCCCTACAGGCAGATCGGTTACGTGATACAATTGCATCAGTTGAAACAAAACGATGTAATTGGAAATTGAAGCAACCGCAGCCCGTCTGAAATTGACTTCCGCCAATGCACGATATTGGGAAAGTGAGCATGTTGTCTCCCCGGCTTGAGAGATAAGCACATTTCTGAATAATTTCATGGAGCATATAGCTCTGAATATTCTCAGGTACTTAGACGAAGAGAGGGTCAGTCAGGCTACGCGCTTCTTTGTCTTCAATCTTTAGCTGTCATTAGAAACGTTGTAAGGTAACAACGGCTTCGTACATGTATTTATGTTACACCGTCCGGACTAGCTGTTAGCGCGAACACACCATCGGTGCTATTCTGCACGGAGTATTGACAGTGCCAAAGCAACGTAAGTATGCATCTTGAAAATCAATAGAGACGTCAAGAAACTACGCACTAACACAGGATCAGTACTGACATGCACGACGATAAAAAAAGCCAAGTAATGGGTGGACTTGCAAAACGATAAACATCTCCTTGTAATTCAATCTGCTCGTTGCTATGTGCGGCACAAAGGTAAGCTTGTTCTAGCGTCTCAAAACTCTCATGCTCGCAAACGTTCAGAAATGGGAAAAAGCCTTGGCAAACTCTTATCGATCCAAATAACGTTGCTGCGCACTCATTAAAAGATGCTAAAACCCTCCTTATAGTGCGCCTATTGTTACTGCTTTGGCGCGTTTTAACCGCTCGTAGAGGGCAAACTTAGTGGTAAGGCTGGATTTTGGAAATATTCTAACAATAGCGTCATCGGGATGCCAGCGCCTGAACAAGTCTCTGCTCGTTTTCTCTGACCGTTATTCTTGCTTAGATATACTTCCGCAGGCTCATACGAGGCCTGCGCCAGTTAATGGCCGGGCGCAGGTACGAGCCCAGAGGTGGTGGCGCCGATGATCAGCTCGGCCATGGCATGCCAGCGGCACGCTCACCCAAATGGCGAGGGAGATGCCACGCCCTTTAGAGGAACGCGACCTCACCCCGCATCCGGGAGGGGCAGCCGCCATAGCAGTCCCCACGATCCGTATGCTAGGCCCAAAGAGAGAGCGGGGAAGACATGTTCCGCAGAAGACGGACATCAGTAAGGGCACGGTACCGTCTCAGAAGACCTCGGAACTCGTAACAGCGTGTGCGACAAAATCAACAGCAGCCTCCACCAAAAGTCCACATGGATCTTTCTTACGATTCCTGATAGCCACCCCCCCCCCCCCCCCCCCCCGCTCCGAATTTATCATACACCACGATAGCTATATCTTCCTTCTTCGTGCTCCACTTGGCAGCCGATTCGGACACCGATAAAACCTGTACACCCCGACAACATCGTTTCATACAACCACCTACCTGCAACAGGAACCAACACCCCAACTGTAGACCGCCCCAGGCACAATTGGCTTGAACTCGACTGCGGCCTGAACACATACCATGGCAGCGTGTTTGCTCCTGGCAGAGCAGCCAGCGTGCACGTGTACGTCAGTTCAGAACCTCCCGACGCAGGTTAAACGAAGACCGGCCTTCATCTACATCAGCACACACGGACGGAGTACACATTAGCAACAAAAGCGGAAATCCCGCTTAGCCCCATGATACCTAAACCGGGCGAACTCTCCTCACTCACAAACCTTCGTTCAACATCCCCAGCTGCATGAGCAAGCTGATAAAGCGATGCGACCATCAGGACCATCTGGCAGCCATCGCAGTTCTTTCCACCGTGCAACCAACGCTCCTGCTTCCACGTACTTACCCAAGACCTATTTCTCCTCCTTTCAGCCCTACATTTCTATCCCCAACCCCACCGCTCAAGCCAGTCCGTCCTGCCTACTAATGACGCTACGTAAAGCATTCTACTAGGTCGCCACGCGACATGACCTCGCCTCAGTCTGAGCAAACAAGCCATGCGACACTGTACAGTAGGCACGCATGCCCAAGTTGCCGGGCAAACAGCACAACCAGCTTTCTTCGCAGAGTTCATAGACGTCCCCGTCGATCACGCTGCCGCGACGCAGCACCGCACTAGGGGCGGTGCTTTCCCCGTCCTGCGATGCCCAGCGCAAAAGGGGCGCTGGACATCATAACCGGAATACCTTTCTGCTAGACGGCCTTCTGTCCTGCCCCCAAACAGACTCAGAAGTGCTTCTTCTGGAACGTACCCAGCATCAGCGCTTCGTTATACGTCACCATACACCTCGCTACGCACATCGGCCAACACTCCACCCAAGAGTTCTCCGATGTAAATACCCAGCGGCTGGGCTACAGTGGAGAGTGACCCACCAGGCGCTGTTCGCCAGTTCAGCCACGGAACACAATGCCGCCCGGTTACTTCTTGCTCAAACGCAGAGTGGTCACGAAGCACGCAATGTCCTCCATGAAAAGCGCAGCCGAGCCGTCTAGTTCACGGATGAGCTCTCAATAAACATTATTCTTATTAATAGCGTATTTTACACTCTCAGCCAAAACAGCCTCCTGAACTTCCTCAGCATTGAACACTCTCATAGACGAGTGCCTTCCCGAACCCTCTCCTTTCCCACCAAACAGAAACACCACTGAACCGGAGCTCGCTTTCCCTCCTCACTTCTTTTCTTCGCCCTTGCAAATGGGACTCAGCGATAACCCGGGACTTCGGGAACACCTGGCAAGGTAGCTAGGATTCAGAGCAGGTGGCACTTTCTATGAACAACCTTCCCCGCAGCTATACGTGCCCAACCTCCCAAACCTGCGATTTCCCTGAGTCTCACCGCATGTCCCCTGGCAGCATGGGCGCAAGCTTGCATCACAACTCACCCATTTACACACAAATCGTAGCTTATGCTGACGCGTCCGGGTCGACACAGGAGCTCACTGGAGCTGCGCCATGTGCAATCTATACATCAGAATCTTCAACCCCTGAAAGTCTAGCATCGGCCCCCTTCAATATCATGCTGGCATTAGTTCCCATCATACATGCTCTCCAAGATTTTAAGTCCAACTCTCTCGCACTTCAGATTATACGATCTAGCGGACTCACAGGCCGTCATTCGCGCCTTGCAGCAAGGCCAAATCCTCCCACACCTTCGAGCAGACATCGAGGCGGCTCTATACACACTTAAACCATCCTTGGTCACCATTGGGTGGTTCCAGATTATGCAGCGATTGCAGGAAATGAGCTGGCCCACCAACTCTCCCGCGAAGTGCTTATCCGGCCACCTCTGATCTCCTGGCCTAGCCCCCGACCAGCGGTGAGGCTTTAATCTACAAACACTCAATCAAATCTTACTACAGGCCGCCCTCAGCTTTCAGCAACACCTTCCTCGGCCCCACCCTAACTTCTATGTGGCGCCGCAAACCCACATCCTTGCAAAGATCCATACAAATACCCTTCCCAAATACCTGTCTAACTCCTGCTATGCTCTACACTGGCCTCTCTAAGCAGAGGAACACTTCGTAACTTATGTTCCTTTCAAAAGGGAGGAAACATTCGCCCCTGAGTTACATGGGAGCAAAGTTCCTCCGTTAGTCTGCATCTTGATATGGCGGGCCCCGAGTCGATGAAATCGAGCCCAATAAGGCTTAACGAGGAAAATATATGTATTGTACGGGCGAGAAACAGCACCAAATCAAAGCCTAACACGAGCGTCTCAGTGAACTGCATTTATTCTCAAAGACAGCTCCAGCCGCAATTAAAGCAACTTCCGTTCTGAAAGCAGTAGCTCAGTCTTCTCGTCGTCAGCACTGCGATGTTAAACTGAGACAACTGATACCCAGTTATTTCGCGCACTTTACGTCTTACCTTTGCTATTCCTCGAGCCACAATTCCTTCGTTAACACCACACATCACGGAGGAGGGTAAACTATTCGCGAAACCAAAAGCCGTCCTCGAAAGAGCGAATTATAAGCAGCCTACATCGCTCATTGTGTCACGGTACTGCGAAGCGTGAAATAAGATTAAGTCCCTCGCCACGAGATGGCAGGCTCAAGCAGAGTAGTTGCAATTGGCTAGCCTAGGTGGCGCTAAATACAGTCCAACTCATCTGCTAGCAAAAATATTATATTTGCTTACACCACCATTGCGCATCGGGTACCGTTATAACCTTTATTATCCCGCCTACACGCATCAGCCGAACATATACGAGCTCAGTGCACATACACGGCACATTATACAAACGTCACTCAACACATAACCATAGCCTCCTATACGGAGAAAGCTCGGCACATCGACGGCGAAGCCATAGGGCGAGCGGCCGCAGAAAAAGGAGAGGAGAAGCGCGGCGAAGCGGTGACCAATATGGTAGCGCAGAGCAGAAAGGGCAGAGGTAAGACTGCGAGCGCTTGGGTCGCGAGCGGCCGCTCCCCGAACCATATTTGTTTTTGCAGTCTTCGTCACCGTCGTTTTCGCACTCCGGGAGAAACGGCTGCGGCGACGGCGGCGGATTCGAAAGGGCGCTGGCAACAATGCACGATGCCGGCGGCGTCGGCAGAGTTGTCGGTGTGCCAGCGGAGTGCGCCGTCGTCGGACCATCGTGTCGTGCTACGGAAGAGAACCAAACAGTTTTGACTGAGTAGTTTCGACGCCCAGTGTGCCGAGGACCGTCATTTCAGTGGGAGTGTCCGATTAGCCACATTTGGAACGTCGCGTGCATGAGCTTCAACTGTCTGTTCATGCTGGAAAAAGCGGTGGAGAAACTGCATCGTGACGTTGCCGGTGGAGGAGCCTAATCTCCATTGCCAACAAACTGACATCGAAGAGTACTGCACCGTGACGTGTCCGGTGACGTCGCCGAGCAGTGGCGATTGAGTTGAAACTACGATCGCTTCTTTTTCCCTACAGGGAATTTCGAAGAACCTCCGAGTGGGCTTGTGCACACCAGCTCGGAGCACGTGGAGCGAAAGCTCGCGCTGCAGAACCCAGGGATCCCGGGTTCAATCCAACGTGGTTCAATTCCCGCCCCTGCCCGTTTCGATCTGGATGAGCATCGTACCGGCGTGCAGTCGTGTATCACTACTGCGTGATGCACGTTAAAGACCCCGGGCTAGGCAGTCGTACTGCACTGGCTAAATTGCTTATCTAGAGTGAGTAACAATGTCGCCATGTTCAGGCAGACTAACCCTACGCTGTATAAACAACTAACGACAAATTTTACTTTTTTGACTATGTTTGACTGAGTTAGTGCAACTTCTCCGTGCTGCACGAGAAATGAAAAAAAAATGTTCCTTCGGGGTTAAATTTCTGCAAGTAGGAAGCAGAAAAGAAGCAAAGAGAATATTTCCCCGTTGGGTCCGTAGTAGAAGAGGAGGAAAAAGAAAATCAGTCGTTAGCGTCCCACGGTGTGTATGGTCTTTTCTTTATGTGTATGTTTATTCTAGTTCAGCTGGCCTTACCTGAAGTAGTTGCTTTGAAATAAAGCATCTCTCTCTCTTCCTACTTGAAGTATGAACGAACTAGCTCAACTTAAGCGTGTTACCGTTGCTTGCTTGGCTTTTCGCTCAGCCAAATCGCTTATATGGGGTGCACTCAAATGAAAACATAATCGTGTTGAATCGTGTAAGAGTATTTAGAATATTTATCGATCACGCCACTGAACTTGCATCGCTCGAAGAACTTCCTTTTGTGAGCGCCTTCTCTGCTTGAGTTTGTTGGTAACACAGCCACTTCGATCCGAGGCAATCGATGATAGCGTTGGTGACATCACCAAGTACGCGACTCACAGAGCACTGGTGAACACCATTGTTTTCGTCGCTCCCGACGGTTCCCTGGAAGCCGCCAGCGGCGTAGAAGCGTAGAGCTGCGAGGACTTGTTGTTCGACCGTCAGCACACGGGGCCCTTCACGACAACGCTGGAGCTTTCCGCGAAGCTGGTCGCACAGCCAGCGAGTCACACCTTGGGTCAGCCGGTATTCGCCCACAAACCGCGCATCGCTCGTCTCGAAAACATCCCGGGGATCTCTAAAAACTCGATCCGCTGGCGAACCCAACAGTAGAGATGCAGATGTTAGGGTCGCCATCTTTTACGATGCAGATTGATCTCTGGCTTCGCCTCGACCACTCAGTTAACTGCATCGTCAAAGTGCATCGTGACGACATTTTGACGTCACCGCCAACTGCATCATTTCACGAGCATAGCTCGAACTGCATAGGGAAAAACTACATTTCAACGTCATGTCACGTGACCCGAGAGAATACCCAATCAGTGCCCGATGCAGTTTTCTACATCATGTAGTTTGCGTTCCAGCATAGACAGACTGGACTACAGGCGCAACAATGTAAACCGTTCGTAAAGTAGTAGTAAAAATGTTTATTGTGGACGCTGCTACCGCTCGAGCCTCCGTTGAGTAAGCGAC
>JAZHYW010050048.1:0-10272 GCA_037355805.1 Ixodes ricinus
AGAGTAACTGCAAAGAAAAAAAAGTGTTTTTTAAACAGCCTATATGGGACAAACATGTCACAAAACAAAGCTTCCACGAAAAATCAAATTTTTCTAGCAATATTTTCGTCGCAGGACGTAGTAATTTAGTTGGAGTCACAACTTCTCCACTTTTAAAACTCCTGCTCTTTCGACGCGCGTGGAATGGCTGTTATACGTCACTATGGTGCCTGGAACGCGTCTCCGACTGGTGTGTTTACCGCGGCCAAAAAAGTGGTCCCTCGATTTCCGCCTGATGACGTCATAGAAGTGTCATGCTGTCGCCGGTCGCGACCCTGGCGGCGTCCCAACAGTTGTGGTACAAATCGCAGACGCCTGTTCTGCTGCAGGTCGCTTTCCACTGTGACAGTTCACGGAAGCTACGAGCAGCCGGAAGTTGGGACGCCTAAAGGGACGCCGTGACGGCAGCGACACTCGCGTTCGCTCGTGCTTTTCGCCAGCATTTCTACGGCCAACCGCCAGGATCGCGACAGGCAACAGCATGACAATCGCGTCATTTGTTGCCACATTGGGACCACTTTTGATGTATGGGCGGGATAGGACGCTAAACACACCAGTCGAAGACGGGATCCAGGCTTCCATCGCGATCACTCCGTGACGTATAGCAACTCTGCGTGGCGTAAATGCCAACTGTGGCGCGCGCAATGTAGCAAAGCGGTCGAAATGGCCGCAAACTAAAATCAGTCTCGGCATGGCAATAAATATTGCCGTAAAATTTACTGTTTTTGGCGAGGAAAAATTGTTTTGTGACATGACTTGCCCCAATTACGCTGTTTAAGAATACTTTTTTTTTTCTTTGCAGTTAGCCTTTAAGGTTAATATTCACAGCTTTCTTCAAGGAACTATATGTTAATTGCCAAATGGGTAATTGCTTTATACATATTCGGAAGATAAAACAACACAGCAGGGGTCAATCGTCAATCCGACATTATATGGAAACCTTCGGACCCGCGCATTGTTCTCCTGTTATACAAAAAGTATAATTTCATGAGCCTGCCTATTTATTCATATCAAGTAATATTAATTCACTTGATAGTAACAATCACACAATACACAAATTAATCTTCTTTGAAGCGCTATACTCATTCGATTTACCTGTATCGGCCGCACCGGTGCAAGAGTGTATACAGTGCAGAAAAGTGCAGAGGCATTGTACTTCTGGTCAGTGTTTTTAGATAGGCTGCACCGTAAATTGAATATGGCAGTGTTCACTGAGTACAGATGAAGCAAGTGAATGGAATGCAGCAACTAACTCGAGTACAGTTCCAAACAGCTGAGGTGTATTTGATATGTCTTACTCGCAAGCCGACAAAAAATGCAGAAAACAAAGCGGTTAGAAGAGCTGCATGTTATACATGTGCTGGAACCCAACACACTAAGGGATGCATTTGTGGTTATGCGTTGCCACTTGCCTGGGATGGCACCAAGTAAAACATGAGTATGAAGCAGTACATGGCAGTAAAAATGTGAAGTTGTGAAAGGACACTTTAAAACGTTCTAGCAGTGTTACCAGTAGAATTCTCATCCAGATTAGTAGACGACAAGATGCGTTTATAGAGTTTTGCCACTAGCCAACACCGGGAAGTCTGCGTGCTAACGGCCCGTCTTTTTGTGTGTCCTGGCAGTTTGTGCACGATGAAGGAGGAATGGAGCAAGTGTGCCGGGACAAGAAGTGGACCAAGGTGGCAGCGCGGATGGGATGCGCTCCGATGCGCACCGTGGGATCCCTCCTGAGGCAGCACTACGAGCGCATCCTCTATCCCTACGGCGTGTTTCAGAGTGGTGCCAGCCTAGGCGAAATCGTGAGTCCCCTTTTCCTGTCCTCTTTATGGTTTTGTTCGTGTTAGCCGGCGTCATTTCTGGGTGGCTGAATTTCTTCTGTCACTTAAAAAAAAAATATTGAATGCATTTGCTTTCTTCCAAGCTGCTTTTCCCTCGGTTTCTAGATTGGGATGAAAAGTGGCTTGGTGAAAACAGGCGTCGAGTTAGATTTGAAAAATCTTATTGTGAGAACCACTTACTCAGTGCCCTGCAGCAGACAGAGATCTTCTGTTTCTGAACTCTTATTTTCTTGAATTAAATTGGAATGTGGCTTAATTTTTAATCTGGAAAAACTGATAGCATATGAAATGAATGTAAGGGCGCAAATGAGCTGGTTTCGATTGAATATGACATTAACCCCGAGACTGCAGGCAAAAAACGACACAAACATTACAAGGTCTCGATTTTTAGCATGGGATATTAATCCTCTGGGAGGGTGTGAACAGAGTGGCATCGGAGAAGGCCTTCTTTTCCTAAGTGATTGTGCAACTGGGACTCTGGTCATGGTTTTGTACTGCTAGCATGATAGGGAGACCTTTCAGTGGCTGGAAGAACTTCTACTGGGATGGCATTAGTTTGCTTATAGTAGCTTTATTACAATGTTTTATAGACTTTTTTTGTTTTGTTTGGTATTATGCTTTTCAGCATTCTTTAGTATTTGCTCAAGAATATGAATACCAGCTCCTATGCTACAATAATATAAAAATCAAATATACTTAATCCGATTTCCATCATATTTATTTGGCTCGTCTTAATCAGTTGAAAGAGGGGCTTTGCAGCCAGCGTGCAGCCATAGCCATCACAAATGGTTTTGTTCAGTATAAAGGAGTTCAGCGAATGCCAGCTTTGACCTGCCTTAACTGACCTCTTGCCTTGCCCAGATACCTAGCCACTGCAGTGAGCAATGGCAAATCCACACAAATCCTGTTCTAAGGGCAAGATTACTGTAGTGTCTTAAAGGTCAATAACCTGTTGTACGACACCAGTGCTGTGAAGTGAAGCAAATGGAATGAAAGGAAACAAAAAGTGAATATCTGTTATGCCTGCACCTATGAACAGCTGCCCTGAAAACATCTGTAGTGACACACTAGGGAGAGAGCACACTTAGTAAAATAAGTTGTTACAGTAAAACGCTATATTTATGAGGACCACCTAAAAACGGGTTTTTGTAGCCCACGGCTTTCATGTTGCTGCACATAACTTGTGAGGCAGTGTATAAAGATGGGAGGATACGTTTTCCATCCACCTGAGTGGCGTCATAAAGTTTTAGATGAGCTAGATGGTGAAATTGACATGGTATACCAGATTGTAGCATTCGAGCTGTGCTTTGAATATGCCAGCTGGTTTACCACTGACTTAGTCAGCTACTTGTACCCTTATCGTCATGCCTGGCATTTTGTAAAGTTTGAGGCTAAAACAATGAATGGGTACAATGAGCAAATTAAGATTATTTCATTTCCTTTAACTTCGAGATAATGTTTTTATGTTTCCAAGTCTTAAAATTTTAAGATTTGAACAGCAATGATTTAAAGTTAAGAAAAGCATAAGTTGAGTAGAGAGGCCCATTTCTCTTTCTATCACTGCAAACTGATTGAAAGTTCTGGTTTCTTTCTAGGAAGTTACGTAATTGATGTTTTGTACATTGCAAGAAATGTCAGTTTCATTTTGTATGTTATTTTGTGTTCTTAAAAGCCCACCTGTTAACAAAACAACTTTGTGAATAATAGAGAACCAAAGAGTAAAAGATGGAATTGTAACTGAATATAACTTGTTCTAGAATTTGTTTCAGCTTCGCTCTTAGTGCATCTAAAGGCTGCAGGACGGTTCACAAGTTAAAAAAGAGCGTTCATACAAGTCACAAAGTAGTTCGCAAAAGAAAAATTTGAGAAATATTTTGTTTGTGTGCCAACATTCTACAATTTTTCAGTACTGTTCTGATAAGTACTAATTATTAAAAAACAAATAAAATAAATAACATTCCACTTTCTTAATATAGTAATGAATATGCTTTGACGAAAAACGATTACCTGCTGGCAACACTGAATCCGCCTGCTATACCTTTTTTTTGTGTGTGATTTTGTAGTTTCAATGGCCGAATGTGCGCTTTGAGGTCGCCTTTCCCCGTCGGGGTACTTCAAGTGGTTGTCTCGTTTCCTCATTTTTACCCACAACGCAAGAAGAAAAGGCACGCTTGGGCGTCAGACGCCAGAGATTGTGATGAATGTGTACTCTAGACTTCGTCAGGAGTCTCAGATTGCGTCACGTACCGCAAAGTTCAATGAACGTCGGAGCTGACATGCGTTGGGAAATCAACGAAAGTTGATCCGCTGTCAGCAGGGAAACATTCTCTGATGAAAAATGGGTCAAAATCGGGTGTCGAAGCGGCAATCGGAGGTGAAATCATGTGGTGTCAGTGGAGCAGCGAGAAAACACGTAGTGCTCCAGTGCGACCGGAGAGACGCTGTTTGCTTTGTTGCAGTTATGTGCTTTGCAGAGAGAGCGTGCTGCTTTGTTTGAATTCAGTTCTATACTTCGTCCCTGCGGCTGTTGACACCAAGAGCTCGGAGCTCAGCCCGCCTTTTCCATGGTCTCTGGACGGCTCGGGCATCGCGGCAGAGAGAAAGAGTCTGGGCACCGAACGTTGCCAAGTTCCTTGTTCCAGCCCCGTGCGTCCTTCCTCTGCCGGACTGCCTCAGTGCGGCGACCGTCCGCAAAGCCCTGCAGCCACTGCACCCAACAGGGTTTCATTCCATGATGCGAAACAATATTTCTTAAATTGTGTAGCAGACGATACTGTCTGCCACAAAGTGCAGGCGAAGTCGCGAGATCTGTTGCCGGCGTTCAGCTTCTCCCCAGCAACCCGTAGCTTTGGCTACGCTTCTGAGCATAGCTGAAACAAAGTATAGTTTATTTTTCTGTCGTGTCAGTGATAGAATTTTTTTATTATTACTATTTTTTACACAAGTTGTTATCTGGTGTGTTAAACTTAACTACTTTTTTTCATTTTGAAATTTTTGTGATGAAATTATTAGTGTGATTACTGAAGTGTGGTATGTTTTTTAGTTTACTATCTGTGTTGCATAATTTTCCTTTGTTTTTATATTTGCTACTTTTTTGTTAATTCATTATGGTAAGCATGGAAGTTGGGGGCAGCAAGTTTATGCACGTAGGAGCAATGCGACTTGGACTGCCTCAACTTTCGTACCTGCGCTGTATGGCATGATTTACAGTTTAGGAATCCATTTATTTCCAAAAAAGGCTCGTTAAATGTACTTCCTCTCTAGGCATTCATTCTTTTTGCCGACTCCTTTCCTCTTCTAATAAAGGAGCCACTAACTACGGCAGAGTCCGGCCACCATACAGTCGCTGATGTGTGTGTGAAGAAACACTCCTCGGACATTTTCTAACATCTTCTTTCTTTTCTTTCCCTTTCCTTCCCTTATCCTCTCCGTCATTCCCTAATGCCCCTCCGTCTCGACGGGACTCCGCACGACCGAACCGGGACGTACGCTCTCCCCTCCCACGCACCACCGGCCACGCCACGTTCAGAATCTGTCCGAGGACTCCGAGGACTGCGACTAAGAAGGACAGGGGATTATGTGCACACGGAATCCCATCCCGTCAGGCCATCAGCCGCCGCCCGATCGTTCGGCACGGCGGTCAAGCGCCACGGCAAGGAACTGGCAGAGGACGCGCCCTCTGTGAGTCCAAGTGCCACGGCCCTTCTCCGACGTCGCCTTCAGTCGTGTGCGTGAAGCACCGGGAAAGCTGCCGCGGTGTGTGGCGCGTGGCTGCGACGAGGTGCTTTGAGACAGAACTGGGTGTCCTTAAGATGGCGGCGCGGTTCTGTGTCTCGGATGATGCGATGGGAGAGAATGAGCAAGGATTAGATTTGGTTGAGCGTGTTGGGGACTAAATATCGAAAACTATAGAGGGACGTAGAAGACGACGCAGATGGCACGTCTCTACCTGTCTCCGTGTCCCTCTTTCAGTTTTGTAATAAGGAATAGGTGTTTCCTGCAGAGGAGACAGTGGGGTGGATGGTGGAGCAGGTGGTAGCAAAGGTGCGAGAAGGGGCCCTGTGCACTGGCGGTGCGAGTTGCAGGATGGTGCTTGCGTAGGTGATTCTGCCCTACGCATGCGCTCACCAAAAGAAAATGTTGTTTTTGTTGGCTTTCAGGGAGATGAATCTCTGGAAGAACTGGCTGGCAAAAAATATGTTCTACAAGCAGAATTTGGAATGGTTAGAGTGGAGCTATAATAAACGAGTCTATACAAGGTTTCACCTTGCGGCAGACTGCAGCGGAAGTTAGGCAAACCTGGGCACTCCAGTGCCCCCACGTGCCACGTGACCGCCGCATGACGCGCTCGGAGCTGTGGATTGGCTCCCGATGGCTCGATAGTGTCTGCTTGCGGTTTATCGTAAGATGAAACAGAGTGTAGTCAACTTACCACTTTTGCATGTTGCCCTAAGTGTCACCGTCATTCTGACAGTTTAGAAAATGTTGAGCATCATTCGGGTACCATAGTAGTTTTTCAGGTTTATCAGGATGCTTACCTAAAGATTCTACTTAGTTGAGTTTGTTAAATTTTACTTGGAGCAGGCCTGTCGCAACACCTTTACCTTCGTGTGGGCAGGGCAGATTTGGACTTGGTGGTGGTTTGTATACAGTTAAATGAACAGAACTGCAGAAAAGTGAATTGCAATGCCTTCTTTCCTTTTCTTTTTGTTTTACGTTCCCAGCCTGACGACGTCGAGCTACTCCACAAACAGTGAACTAGAAAGTTGCAGTTCATAGCGCAGGTCCCAAGATGCCGGGGATACTGTCCGAAAGGTAGGTCATTTTTCTACACAGTGTACAATGTGGGGCATTTCATCTGGCACACATGGGTGCTTAACCGCCAAAAAGAAATTCACGCTACGTGTGACCAAGCATGCAAAAAGTAAAAAAAAAATATATATATATATATATATATATACATATATATAATTAATTTTTTTCACCATTTACTAAAGTTTGTCTCAAGTTGAGCTAGTTACGTACATGCTGAGATATAAGTGTCAGCTAGAATATAAACACGAACGCAAAAAATAGAAGGGGACAAATACGCCTCTGCTGTCTATTTGCGCAAAGTCGACCAAACAACTACTCAAAAAAAACAGGCAACACGAACCATAGAAAAAATATGCCTTATGCAAAAAGAGGTTCTATATCATATTTTCTTACCCTCAGGAAATGCTACATTGAGCCAAGACGAACCGGTACATTTAAACAGAACAGAGACACGAGAACACTCAGCATCTGTGAAGACCCTCGCAGCAGGACAATTATCAGCTCATTGCCATGCGTGTAACTGCAGCCCAGCGCTTGACGGCATATAGTGCATGCCTGAAACGAGAATCCGTACTGCACGCGAGATGCTTGAGGTATTGGCGATAAAAGAAAAAAGAGAGGTGTGTTAGCAACACCTCGGTTGCGCTCCGATGCGGAGAAACAATATCTGCGGTGCTTCAGGCCTCTGTGAACTGTGGTGAATGTGCGGGTGGATCACCTTTGAATATTAACTTATTTACAATAATGTGGTTTGTGTGAAAGATCTCTGAAGAGGAAGTATAGGGGTTAAAGACGAAGAAGAGGGATTATAACCTAGCTGGTAGTCACCGGTGTGTTTGTTCTTTTCTATCCTTTGTGTTTGTGTGTATGTCCTAGCTGACACTTCTGCCAAAAGTAAGGCAACTGAAAGCCAATCAAAAAAGATTCCCTAATGTGAAACTTTCCGGTCTTCTAGGATCTCCGGGATATTGTTGTGATGACCTAAAAGACGACTGCTGTGAGACAAAGGAGAACGGAAACCAAAACCCGTAAGTCCTTCAATTGGCTAGCTCTTCGGTTCCAACTCTTGCTGTGTTATTCCAGTTAGAAGGCATGATTTGTTACAAATGAGAGGCAGAATTATGTTTCATACATGGTGGGATGGGCAACAGCATTCTTGTGGGCATCATGTGCTCCCGTTTGAACTCCGAGGTGGGGACACGACTAGGACACCAGTTTGTCTAGTCTGTGGGCAAAACATAATACACTGCGTCTGGTCTGCATCTTCGATATTCACATTTCAATACAACCTTTATACTGTTCAGAGACTAAAGCTAATGCCAGGCTCATTCTTTCGTACAGTGCAATGGCCCTCGCTGCTTAAGACGGAGTTGCATTGCCTTCGGTACATATAGTTCGAATCACGGTCAACTTGGCGGGGCTGCGATTAACTGGCTGCTTTGTCACCTTAGTGTTACAAAAGGGTTCACCTTACTTGCTCTTCGTGGCGGCGAGACAGAGTGTAAGAGAGGAAAGGCAAATACATTCTGGATCGTGTTGGTCTCTATGAGTCGGGCTTTATCGGAGAGAAGGCGAGAACCTCCTTGCCTCGGTTAATGGCTGCGTGCCCTATAGTCGCCGACAGAATGAGTACGGTAGGATTATCTCTTTTGATTGTCCAGCTTCCAGCATGCACTTTTCGCCTTCCGCCGTGCCCTTCTGCATGCGCGTCCTTGAGGTTCACGAGACGCCGAAGGTTTATGGAAGGAAAAACCGGGCGGCCGCCAGTCTCGTCAGTCGCACAATAGACACACCGCTCCCCGCGGAAGGGCGTGGCACGGTGCGAGACGGGCGCGGGTTCTTAGGCACCTGCGCTCTTTCTTTTGCGCCGCTTGCTCCCTGCTGCGGCAGATTGAGCAGATGGTGTGCCACACGTGCGGGCGGGGGACGGCGGAGAGCATGCTGCTGTGCGACGGCTGCGGCGGACAGCTACCACACCTTCTGCCTGCTGCCCCCGCTCCAGGAGATACCCGGGGGACTGGAGGTGTCCCCGCTGCGTCGCTGCCGTGAGTGAACCGTTCGCCGGGGTCGGGGTGCTTGATGCTGGGATCTTCCTTCCTCCTGGGAAGGCAGGCGTCTGGGACGGTCCCCCTTTCGTGGGGAGGCGAAGTGCTAGATTTTGACGCAGAGTGTGTTTTCGTCTGCCGAATTCTGCTACGAGACAAGTGTCACATAAAACCTCGATGTCACGTGACATGTTGATGTCATTATGACATCACCGTGACATCATCTAACACTGTGGACGTCCATTGCGCCGTCACCATGATGTCCTGACGTTCTGCCGCACCGTGACGTCACGTGACATCGTGACGGCGTGTGGCATCACGGTCGTGTAATCTCGTGCCGTCCATGCACGTGGCATGTGCCCATCTCATTGCAAGAGATTCTGTGCTCCCCAGTCTTTGTCGGCACGATCGAGCTAGGTGGTGTCATTTGTTACGTCGCCTACCGGGGGCCAACACAGGGGCACAAACCAGACACGAGTGCTGCGTCGGCGTTCGGCCGGGACTCGGGTTCTCGCCGATTAAACCGAGTCTGAGCGCCATGCCGGCCCCAGTAGGGGATATGAAAAGGACCGGCCCAGCTGCCTCATTTTCTAGAGGGTGTTGGGTAGGCACAGGCATCAGTATGTGGCAAAATGCTTTCGTGAGCAGGTGTGCATCTCGGGCTGTTTGCATTACGCCTTCTCGCAATGCTGCACGTTGGCTAGGCTGGAGGTGCAGCAGTTGCTCAATTACCGAGAAGAGTTTGATTGATTTGCAGGTGTGTTAGGAATCGGCACTCCGACGTCGATGGCATTTTTCGTCAATGGCTTGCCTTAGCACAACGCTTTTATGCAGATGGAGATAGTACTTCTTCGTTCCTCGTCCGATTTGTGTTGCAGTCATGTTTTGCTCTCGAGGGGTAATGTGTACTCTGTGTTCGTATCCAATTTGATGGCCTCTTTGAGGAATTTGATTATGGTTTCTAAGATCTGTACTCGTAAAAGTGTTCTTAAAAGAAAAAGAAAAAAAAGCTGAATCTTAAGAAAATTGTGTAAATGCTTTACTGCATCTCATCTCGTTTGGGACTTGCATCCGCCCATCTCTGAGGCTCGTGCGTCTGAGCCATACGTCTTCATTGTAACACTCTGAATATAAAAAATATTTCCATAAGAATTTTTTTTTTTTTTCATAGCACTTGCAGTTTGTTGACATGGGCGGGTGCACTTTGCCAGAGCTCTCAGTTTTACCTCACTAGTCTTTTCCACGGATGTGTTTCGGGGCTTCCTCAACAAGCTGGCGCACTGCAGCTGCATTTCCGGACGTCCCTTGCAGGAGGTGCGGCCCCAGGAAGCGTTTGGTTTTGAGCAGGCTGTGCGCGAATACACCTCCAGGACTTCGGAGAAATGGCCGGACCGCTTCAGGTCCAACTACTTCAACATGCCCGTGCATGTGAGGGGATCGCTTACCCTTACTTTCCCTGAGCCTGGGTTTGGGCAATACCACCCTGGGTGAGAAGGTCGGCTTCAACGTGTTCACTGCTTGGGGGTATTGTG
>JAZHYW010050051.1:0-19375 GCA_037355805.1 Ixodes ricinus
TTAATAACACTGCTAATACATCGTACAAAACACTATCTGTAGACACTGTCTGAGGCATTCCTTGTATGACGGTCAGATTGTTCAGAGATAAGCTCTCCGCCGACATCTTCGAAGCGCGTGTACATATGTGAATGAAGCAAAGATGCTTGGAACATATATACGTGAGGCGTGCACACAGCTAATTCTTTCGTCTTGTTTGCAGCGACTCTTTTGTATGATAGTGTACCTGCAGCATTCGACAGTTGAAGATGCTGGGGTAGCAGCGGCGTAGATTTTCCATTTTCCCGGGGAAGGGGGGGGGGGGGGGGGTGCTGCGCATTATTTTTTTTCGCAAGAACTGGAGATTGAAGCTAACGAAAGCACGCCGGGATTCCATTTCCCATGTATTTTGTCAATGAAGGCAACGTGGGCGTTATTTTGTTTAGATGCCGCTACCAGAAGCTCGTTACATGGCATGTAAACAGCGCCTCGGTAACAATCTTGGCCTGGGCCCGGGGGGAGGGGGGGCTCTGCCCCTCCCCTCACCCGCCGTGAGTGCTACGCATATGTGGGGTAGCACACTCCAATGAGTAAGCTCATTCAAGGACCGCTTACCGTAGGCTCTTCACGGCTCAGCTCATAGTGCGGTCACGTGACCCGAGGCTACCAATCACAGTGGGCGCGTAGACGGAGGCTCCCGAAAGGTGCCCTCTAGCGCCAGAACCGGAACGATGCCGTCTCGACTCGGAGCTCATATTTGGAGGTATTATTGCACCCGTCACGCGAGCCGGAAGTTCATGCTTCATTTTAATAATTAGTGAGAGGGGCCTCCTGCTCCACTAAATGCAGTCAATGAATATTTTTTGTTCCATTAGGCGTTATGACGGGCAATGTGTCTGGCGGCGTTTCGTGTCTCTAACCTTTGTTGTACAGCCTTGAAGCAGATCGTCCGACACGACACACCGAGGAAGTTGCGAGTTCTTGGTGCTTCTATACATAGAGTTAACAGAGTGCGCCGTTCTCTTATGGCGTAAAGAAAGTGAGGGACGGTCTAACAGCTTCGCCGCGCCATGGCTTCTTCGCTGGAACCAGGATGATTCCATTAACCCTGGACCTAAGAGGAAGCGCTTGGAACTGCTCCAAGATTCGGCCCGCGGTGGACTGCGTGCCTCTTTCAAAGTAAATCGTGTCTCTTGATGTCAGCTGGGAGGATCGACATAGCCTTCATGTGGCGTTGCCTTTTTGGTCACCTGTCCAATAACGGTGAAATGTCATTGAACAACGTATCGGTCGGATTGGAAGCTCGAAGAAGAAACTCTGGAAAGCAGTGGCAACCGGAGTTTCGCTCCTTGCCAGCCTCCGTCGTGAAGAAACAATTGTCTCTAATCAAAACATTAGTCGGCCACTCGACCGAGGCTTTCAGCAGCCACGAGAAAGATGTTGCGTTTATTTTTGTAATCTTCTTTTATAATGTTTATTTGACCGGGAAATTCTTTGTTGGGCCGTTGAATATTTTAGTTTAAATTTTTGATAAATCTTGGAAGTTATAAAAAATATAGTTGGGTATAATTTCACTAGGTAAAGACAGCTTTGTGGCAAGATACACTCGCCCCGTATAGGCCCCTCGCGTTACACAGATATATTCCTCATCAGCGGCGTAGACTTTCCATTTTCCCGGGAGAGGGGGTTGCTACGCGCTACCTTCTCGCCAGAACTGGAGATTGAAGCTACTCGAAAACACGCTGAGATTCCATTTCCCATGTATATGACCTTTTCTTAACGGCGCCGCCATCTTGAGAATTGCGGTGCCGACGACGCCGTCTAGCGGCTTAGAAAAAGAAATACCGGCTAGGTTCTGGCAGCACAGCTATCTGGGGTAGGCAACGGTGTGGGTATGGGGGGAACTTGGCTAGACTTGGCTATGGTGGGCTGCAATAACTTGGTTAGAGCTTGTCCGGTTGAATTCAGCTGGCTACTCACTGGCCATCACTATACTCAGTTTCACCTTATGTTGTACCGCAGCGAAGGCTAGAAGCGCGAGCTCATAGCGTCGGCAGCTGCCCTTAATGCACGAGAGCCTGTGCCGACGAGATGTACCCTATAGCAAGGAGCTCGCGCCTTAGCCTCTCCTGCGGTACATCATAAGGTGAAACAGATATACTCATCACCTTGCCTTCGAGAGAACGAGGACGAAGACAGTGGGGTGTTTGCATTGAGTTTCCACAGCGAAGTATATATGAGCAGTTTAATGTATAGTCTATGCAGTAAGCTCTCGGCATTTGATAGCTCCATCGTGAGTGATGGCATGTAGACTTTTTCATACCTTCACATGCCGTGGGGTTTGCAGCGATAACCTAATTGGACCACCTGCACCGGGAATTAAAATCGGTCCTCTTGTCGTAGACGAAGTGGTCGTGAGCTTAAACATGACGTTGAGTCTGATACGAATCTCTAGCGATTCAAGCTCGCAATCGACTGACTTCATAAATTAAGGATTCTTGGGGAAATGCGAAGCTCGATAACATTGCAGCCACACTCTTCGCTGTAGCTTCTTGAGCTCATGGCACACTTTCTGCTATTGATCCTTATGCTTTTTAAAATTGATTATCCATCCGACGACCACGCAGTGTGCCAGACAACCGTAGATGGAAATTGCAGCACGGCTAAAGACACTCGGAACTAACTCATGCCTGGCGTCCGTTTTTAAGCCTTTTCGCTCATACCCTTAGCGGTTGCATACCCTGTGTCAGCGGGCAATCAAAATAATGCACCAGGTCGACGGGTACGTCAGTTACTGGCTGGTTTGAGGTTATGCGAAAAAGGTCTTATAGACCTTTTTCGCATAACCTCAAACGCCAGTAACTGACGCACCTCGACCTGGTGCATTTTTGCTGCCCATCACAGCTGGTAACCGTAAGTAATGACTCAGGGTATGTCAATAAAGGCAACGTGGGCGTTATTTTGTTTACATGCCGCTACCAGAAGCTCGTTACATGGCACGTAAGCAGCGTCTCGGTAAGGATCATGGCCCGGGCCCGGAGAAAAGGGGGGGGCAGAGCCCCCCTTCCTTTGGCCTGGATTTCACCAGGGGGGACTAAGCTCCGATGCCCCCAATAGTCTACGCCTATGTTCCTCATACCTGTTCAACGAAAAAACACACGCGTGCAATAGCGGGGAGCGAACAGGTTGAATACATTTCTAACCGGTGTGCTGGTAAACGTCAGCTAGCTATCTCATAAGGAAAGATGAAAGCACAGACGAGGAAAAATAAAGGACATGTTCTCGCCCGCGTTCTTTCCGTTTCTTGCTTATTTCTTTACGCACGATAAAAAGGTCGTAATAGAACAATCAGATCTCCGAACAGCAGAGCTGGAGGTTGGTATTCGGTCCCGGCTTTAGACTTAGTTTTTGCGCTTTAAATGTTTAATCGAAACTTACACGACCTCTTTGCATATATCCACACATCCACTTTTCCTTTTCTGCATATCTGAATCCTGATTGAACCTTATTTTCCTCCCTGAGCTAAAACATCCAGCACGCATGTATTACAAAATATTCGGCCTAATTTTTCTTTGGGCTTTGAGGTTTACTATTGTGTAAGGATGGAGTGCGGAGGGAGTTTGTTTTGTTTTGTTTGTCGGGCGAGGGGTCTCTTTCTGTCGGCCGTGTTTTTCCTTTAGTGGCGGCGGTCGTTACGTGTCTGCGAGTCGCCTCCGGGGCCAGTCGGGTTTCGACAAAGGCCAACAACCAAAGAGCCATCTTTTACTGGTAGATAATAATAATAAAAAGGAAAACACACGAGAAACAGAAAGGAAAAAGGTGTGACGTTCTTGTTACATTTGTCAAATAAACAAACTATGTATATCCAGTTTTTCTTATATATATATTTTTTGTGAGTTTTCGGTTCATAACCGCAAGGTCAAAATGTGCAAGAACAAAAACTCGTCATTTAAACTCTGAAGATGTATATATATATGTATTTGAAAAAGGAAAACATCCCCCTATCTGTGCAATACACTCCACACTTAAGCGTATTGTTCAAAGACGCAATGGCAGAATCTCAGTGAGTTCTTAAACATTTTTTTCCCTTCTTCTGGTATTTTAGCGCGCATGTAAGCGCAAGCTATCATTCTTGCGAATCGATCCAAAGATGCGCCAAAGAATTTCGGTGTAAATTATTCCGAGCACACCGACGACGAATAACTAGAGATGTAAATTTCTTCCCCCACTCCTACAAAAAAAAAAAGAAAAAGAAAGCAAGAATTGAAAGCATTCCAGAAGGAAGAGGTCTTTTTCCTTTTCATGTCTAACCACTTTAGCTAAAAAGAAAAAAAAACTTTGAGCTTTTTACTTACAATTTGTTTGGTATCAGTTGTGCAACGAAACCGGTCTTAATTGGAAATATTAAAATGCGCAACTAGACTTACAGGTGAACGCCTGCAAAACCTCGCGTATGTGCGCAAAAATTTAGAAGTGAAGAAAAAGCACCTATAGCGACGCGATACATTGTAAGCGTTTCTGTATATCCAATAATACCGACTCGGAGCAAGGGGGTGCTCAGTGACACATGCTGTGTCAATTGTTTTGACCGTCAGGCCGAGATAAAGGAATTCTGCTTTGTTACCGGTTGGTTTTTATTTTATAATTGAAGCACTTCAGGTTTAGTTATGTTGAGAAAATGAATGTACTCATTGACAAACATCGGTCCTATAATCCCCCTTCCCCAACCCCCCCGGCCAAATTCTTAGCTATTCTAAAAGCACCAAAAAGAAAATCGTTTCTAATCCAACCATTCAAAATTTACTAAACATTTTTCATGCATACAAATGACAGGAATTTCTTGAGTCGCCAAACGTCAAAACTTTTTTATTTGTTGTAAAGAAACCGACGTCAAGAGGGCGGAAAGAGCTGAGCTTAACCCTGACCGGAAGTGACGGGCATCCACTCCCAGAGAACAACGAAGCAACATCCACCCTTTGAATGCGACCGCCGCGCTGAACTCTCGAGGTCGCGCGTGTCCGTTTCATTCATATTCTCGTCTTTATCGCGCATCCTTGATCCCGCCGACGATGCTCCAGGACATTAGCTGGAGAGCAGGAGAGGCACGCAATGTTTGTTTTATGCAAATTCCCCGCGTCGAAAGTTTCCCCGTGTCGTGCTCGCGGAACGTGACCGCCTTCGCCCGATCGCCGAGACTACACCTCTTTATAACGAAGACTGATACATCGAAGATACGGATACAAGCGAGATACTGACATAACGAATGTACGGTCTTCCACCAGTAGGAAAGACCCACTTGACGAGGCTGTTTTAGGTGGCTGTTCTGATTTCATTTTGGCCACACCTACATTGCTTGGGGTGAAACACCAATTGAAGCATTGTCTCTTAAAGTGAAGTGGCTCTGGGAAAAACGCGCTTAGCATCGCCGCATAAACTGCCACAGCGAATGTTTCTTTTCATATTGTGGGAGATTGTACACGTCTATGCCGAAGGATACAGATAGAGCAAATAGGCGGTCCACTGTGAGTCGTGTTTTGCGCCTTGGTATGTTGTCTGGTTGAACCGCTGTATTCAAACGACTGGCGTGTCGTTGGCGACTGCCGCGTTCGCTTGTTTTGGGTCATATATGATCCCGACCAGTAGCGAGAATAAAAAACGATATGTGTTCGTCTTCGAAAACAAATCAGCTTTATCGCTACCTGTGCAGCCTTCCCGACATCCCCCTGTTGACAAGCATGTTCTTTTTATGGCCGGTTAGGGATGCTGACCTTCGAGCGAAAACAAAGAACAAAGTTTCTAACGTCATTCATTGAAACACGCACTGCGATTACAGGAAAAAAAAAGAAGAAGAGGGAGGCGAGATTTATTATTGCGTTAACGAACTACTTGGCGATTCTAAGAATGTTGAAAATTCGGAGATACGTGTAAAGCCGCAGCGCTCATACATGCAGACATGGTAACAGAAGTATCTCGTCTCAAGCATCTTGGAAACATGTCTGCTCCATACCTGCCGACAGTTTTTGTACGCTCACTGCGACAGAGCCGCCATGCAAGGAAGAAGCGCCCCTCGGTCAGTGTCTGCAGCCCGTCTTTCTAATCAGTGTCTAAGCCTTTTCTTGCTTTGTTTGGATCTCTTTTGTTATTTTTTTTTTAATCTTTCAATTGGATTGTGTTTCTCCGTTCGTGATCTTGGTGGTACCAGAGTTCCGATGCTCGGTTTCTCATTCGATGGCTACTTCCGCATCGCGTATACCTCAAGCCATGCAAACAGCCCGCGGTTCGGCGCGGCATCTTTGGGCGCCCAGTATCCGTACACATTCCGTATTCGCGGGGGCTCTATCTCTCGCGCGATAAGGCGCCCGCATAAGTGTCGGCTAATGGCGGCGTCGGGAGGGTCGAGGAGATGGCATCGCCCCCCGACAGCGCCGTGTAGCATAGAATATACACGACACCATTTCCACGGCGGTGGAATCGTGAAGCTGCCGAGAGTTCTGTCAGCGAGGGAGGGACGGCGCGTGTCAGGCACACTTCCGGCCTTTTTGCGAAGACCGCGGAACAGCACTGGAGCTAATGAATTTCGGACGCTACGGATATGCAAAACGTCTCTCGGTAGAAAAAAACGAAGAAAAAGGAGATCGTTACCGAGTTTTATCGTCGGTGACAGGATAAGGATGCATTAAAGGCACGCGCTCGCCGCCTACCGGCTGACTTTGGCTGCACGGTCAACGAACTGCTATCGAATGCAGAACGCTCTCGCTGGCGGTTCAACGCCAGCCACATTCTTAACCCGTCACCGACAGTCTTGAGGAGTTTGTTGTGTGTAGCAGAATGTTCGTGATTCTGTGTATGCACGTGTCAAGGGGTAACCCGCTTACCCTTGACACGTGCATACACAGAATTACGAACATGTACGAAATGTGTAAAAATGGTAACTTCTCCGTTGTTGTTTTTCTGATACGAAAAACAACTAACCTCTAATTTCTAAACGTAACGTAAAAAAAAAAATGTTTGTCTGACTAAAAAAAAAGTATCGCAAACTGCTAGTAATTGCGTTGCATACGTGAAGCCTTCTGGCATTCCAAAGGTTTATATCATCGTTTAGCAGCACGCCTAGCCTGTTCAACCAGACGCCTACGTTCACGGCGCTCTTCATCGCATAATTCCACGTGTAATGATAATGGTAATTAATTAAATTCATAATTAATTAAAACACGTAATTAATTATAAAGGATAAACCTGGTGATGTTCCAGAACCTTCTAACCCACTCTTCCTCTCCCACTTCACTTTCTTGCCTACCTCTCCTCCTCAGTCCACCCCTGGTCACATGGCTTCCTCGTTAACCAGTCAGCGTCGAGCACCTCCCCCCCTCCTCCCCCCGTCAACCAATGAGTGGCGAGCCTCGTGGCCACGCTTTTATCCGGGCTTCACTTACGGGCTTCACGAAATGCCGAACACCTTAGCCGAAGAACGTTTCACGTTAGAAAGAAAAGATCCGCGCAAATATGAATGGCTGCCTTCTCGTACGAGTGGTAATGTCGCATTTTAGTCAGCGAGCAGTCGGGACTAAAGTTCCACACGTCACTTTTTTGTTTCGTTTTTTTTTTTGTGTGTTTCGCGGTGTTATTTTGAAAACTTCAGCCCATGTGTTTCTGACTTTTTCCGCACGAAGCGCTCACGGGGCTGTTGGAGCGGCTTCCCCACACGACGCCGAAGCATTGCGGGCATTCCGGGGTGTGGCTTTCAGGCATGAACTAGACGGGCGCAATAAGGCCCCGTCGCTCGAGATTCGTGGGGGTAGAAGAAAAACAAGACGAGACCAAAGCCGCAGTCGCGCTGCTCCTACAAGGGACAGCCTGCACACAGTGTCTCGGGCCTGTTTCTTTCTTGCGGTCCCGTCGCATTGATCGTACGAGAAGACTGTGTTCCCGCATGCTGGAAGCGAACAAATGTATCCAGCAAGCGCGTCAAATATGCCTAAGGCGTTTCCGGAGAGAGTTCTGCCATGTCTGCAGCATCTTTTGTATCATGTATGAGCAACGTTAATCCGGCTTTAGACGTCGAGGCTTAATCAGCAACAGATACTACGTTCTATCCAGAGACCCGCTTCATGTTGCGCAGTACCGGATGTTTATACCAACACCTTCGTTAAAGTCCCGTTGGCGGCAGTCACAAAGTCGGCCTTTTTAAGTAGTCTGTTTTCATGCGTTTATTGCTACTGTCTCTCACGCAGACTCTCGCCACTTGTTGTAATTCTAGAGGCATCCCTCGTTGATCCCACGCTCTTGAGTCGCGCCCGGTCAAAGAGGAACCAAATAAATACGACGATTTTCGTTTAGTCGCACAAAGACCGATTCGCGACGCCAGATTCAGTAAAAGTAAACGAGAAACGGACGATGAATAGCGATACGAAGGAGGTAAAGGCGTCGCATTTGTTTCCCTGTATACCCTCTCGCTTTCAGGCTGTGAGAAAGCGGGTATGTGTAGCGAGCGAGTCGGGTAGAAAGAGCCGGTCGTCCTAATGGTCCCCGTGTGAAGGGCGGTCGTGTTCGGCCAGGCGGCTCTATGGCGCGCAAAAACGCGCGCCCTTTTGGCCCTAATGAATCTTTGAACGGCGACGCCGGTTCCGCAACCGAGGTAGACGCTGCCTCGACGCGCACATTAGCCGCGATTCTTTCGCCTCGCGTCGCCCACTGGATGGGTGGCTGCAGCTTGCGGTTCCCCTGCCGAGTCCGCGCGAGAATCCGGCGGGAATCAACGGATCGCGCCTGGGACACTTGTCCCGTGGTCCTGCTGCCGATGCTTTCGCACCTGGTGAAGAGGTAGCAGGCACTGTAAAGCCGGCTTCGTATACCTCTTCGTACCAAAAAAGTCTGCAGACAGGGTCTACGAGTGCTCTTCTACGACGGCGAAGAAAGCGTGGTCGGTCCCGAGTATGGACGGGGGCGCCTCCGTTTCCGACGCCGGGGGCCGGCCATTGGTGCCTGGCCGTGTGCCGCGAGCGTCGGGGCCCGTCGAATTGCTCGGGCCACGGCCTGCGCAAGAGCGACGGGAAGCTTCCACACAGAGGAGCCTCGCGGAGAAGCTACGGCGAGGCAGAGCTTTTACGGGAGCGTGTTCGGGTCATAAAACAAGACTACAGTGTTACAAAACGAAGAAAGCTCTCGCGTGGAATTCTTTTGGTGGAGGATTTGAAGTGGCGATCTCGGAGAAGCGTCCGCGTCGTATGCTCGCGCCTTTAATGCGCTGGATGCGAGCTCGCGCTCGCAAGCCCAACAAGATGCAAACGAAAAAGCGCTCCAAAATTGCTCCAAATCCACCAAAAATATTTTCCATTAGTGAAAAAAAAGAAGCAAATTCGAGCTTTTCTGTCGTAAACAGAAATTAAATTTAAAAAATTATTAAAATTGCGCTTTTTGCAGGTAAGAACAAATAGATACATAATATTTTAGCAGCTTTTGTTTACGCATAAACCTTGAACATGAGGAAAAATCGCGCACAAAAAGACAAGGACAAACGAGGAAGGAACACAGAACACAGACAGGCGCGTACTCACAACTCCGGTGAGGTTACCAACGTGTTCAGTTATTAACGTGTTCATATATGTAGATGATTTTCTTTGCACAAAAAGATTGCGGATCAGGATGCAGTTAGTACGATTATGGACATTTTTCATATGTGCGGTTTTGGGCTTACTTTTACTTTTGAGAAGCCTAAGGAAGGGGTGTTGCAATTCTTAGACCTTTCCCTCTCATTGCACGCCGATCACTTGTGCATTTTCATCACGGCCAAGAAAGGTATCCTTCACTACACATCCTCGCACTCCAAGGTAGTGAAGAGAGGCATAGCTATCTCTAGCCTCACTTTTTCAGCCCTAAAAAATTCTCCTTTCCATATGTCATTCATCGCAGTTTCTTATAGCCAAATCGATAGACTAAAATCATCAGGGTTCCCGAATCAGGTCTTAATGGAAGTGTTTGGAACGCTGGTAAAGAACCTAATAAGGGCTGAAAAACTAGGCGCCCTGTTGACAAAAACTGGCTGGTGGTTATGCCACATCTACACAAAATATCGCGTAATCTAAAACAAGCTGCAAGTAGGTATGGTGTGCCCGTAGTACTATCAGCTTTTAAAAAGATGCGACAAATTTGTTCTAAGGTTCGCGTCAAAGCGTAAAAATTATAAAAGAAAGCAAAAAAAACACGTGCCACAAAAAACATGTGCGGCCTTTTGTTTCCTGCTCATCGGGCGTTGTATATAGCATTCCTCTTTCCCGTGGAAGATGCTATGTGGGACAGACTGGAAGGTGTCTGAATGACCGGCTGCGAGAGCACACTCTTTCTTCAACATCAACTGTAGGACGTCCCGTTTCGGTGCATTGTAGGACCTATACGTGCACACCATTTTCGGAAAAAACTTCAATCATTGACCGCTTTAAAGAAAAACAAACGCGCGAGGTGCTCGAGGCGTTCACCATCTCCAGTCTGGCCGATCGCTGCGTTAGTCAGCCGTCGGTTGCTTTGAGCGAAAAAGAAGTGGCCTTTTTGCGAACATTTGACTATGACTGATCTGTTTGCGCCCTGGCGCCGATGTCCCCTGTCATGAATCATTCTTCATCTTTCCTTTCTTCACCTAATATACCAGAGTTGTGAGTACGCGCCTGTCTGTGTTCCTTCCTCGTTTGTCCTTGTCTTTTTGTGCGCGATTTTTCATCATGTTCAACGCTCTACCAACTCGCCCAGCTTACCACTTCTACTACGCATACACCGTTTTTTTTTGTTGTTCTTTTTTTTTTTTCACGTCACGGCAACGAGGTTACGCTTTTGAATGGAACGAGACATACGCTAATCATTTTCTTCGAGAAAAAGGAATGTTTGATGGGGCATACCCGCAGCTTTTAGTAAGAACGTGCGAAGGCAACGAGGAGCGTCTGCGCGGTGAGCAGGCTGGTCTGCTTTTGTTCACGAGTGGCGGTGACGTCAGAACGACGCCGATCTCTGATTGGCTCCGATTGAAGGATTGTGGGCACACCTCAATGCTAGATGCCTCGAGTCTACCCACTAGGTTTTTGTTTTTTTTCAAATCAGCCAATCAGAGCTCGACGTCGTTCTGACGTCACCGCCACTCCTGCGCAAGAAGCGGACCAACTTGCTCTCCGCATAGACGCTTTGCAGCAGCTGTGCGTGGGCGCCGCCATAACCGACCTTCAGTTTGTTTCCCCTTGTCCATTCGCCCCATGATTATTACAGCAGGACAGCTTTTACTGGCATTTTCCATCCGATTGTGTCCTTCTCCCCGGCATTGGACCTTGTGGAGGCTCGTCCGAGCCCGCTTCAGTGTATCTCGGTAGAGGAGAGAGAGGTGAGCAATGGCGGCTGTCATCTGGGGCGTGTGCAAACGCACCCTGCCGATGCGAGCTCTCCTGGGTTGCGGAGTGAGACGCGAAAAACGAGACACACGGCGACAAAATATTGATTTCTCCGTCTCTCAGCCAAGAGCCGCGTGGCCCTGCGTGCGTCATCGGAAACTTTTTTTTATTTTCCTTTTTTCCCCTCAGTTCTTTAACATGTAACACGCGCCGGCGTAAAAAGCGCGTAACCCTTTTCTTATCCCTATATTTTAGACTGTTTATAATTCGAAGCGTTATTTTTGTTATTTTCTATATTTATTAATCAGACGAACATCCATATTCTTCGGCGTGCATCGCGGCAGAATGATATTGGGGCGAAGCTCCTAAGGTCTAGCCTTGTCCGTCCGTCCGTCCGGCGTCCGTGCTCACATAAAAAAGAAAAAAATGTTTGCGCAGTCGACAGGATTCGAACCTGTGCGGGGAGACCCCAATGGATTTCAGGTCCATCGCCTTAACCACTCGGCCACGACTGCGGGACGAGTAGGGGGCTCTGAGATGTGGTAGTAACTCGAGCTGGGGATGTCATGGATGAAACGTTGCATGTAGCCGCTCAACGTCTATACAGGAGAGGGCGCGTGCGGTCAAATGCGCATATAATCGCGTTAAACTTTGCATGCATTGGCTCAACGTTTATAGACGAGAGGGCGCTGCGGTCAAATGCTCAAATGCGTATATAACCACGTTCCATACCACACATTCTCTTTCTGACATGGATGAAAACGAACGAAAGGCTCGGCATGCTGCGGCTCAGCGTCTACGCAGACAAGCACCACCAGAGCTTCGCCCCAATCAACATCATTCACCACGTGGAGATGCGGTCATTTTTTTTTTTTCAGTAATCGGTGGGACAAAATGAACACCAAAAAGTCTGATCAACCATACGGTGTTTATGGTCGTTTACTTTTTTGATATCTCGATAAGCCCTACTTAGTACTATGCCAGGGCTGAAATACATATAGAGTATTCACAAAATGAAGGCGCTGTCGGCACGATGAATTAATTAGACGAATGAAAGCACAAAGGGAACGAATGCACGCCGATCACGATAAAGCTGCTCTTAGTGCCAGGGTATACCAACAGGTATAGGCTCAAACGATATTACTACTACTACTACTACGATAATAATAATAATACCTTTATTTACCATCAAAACGATGGGGGGTTGAGAAAAGAAAAAGCTGAACAAATCAGCTTGAGGAGTTCTCTCAAAATAAACATTTATTATATTGTATCTCGTTGCACTTCCGCTCACTTTTGTGAAAGGCTGCTTGATTATTAGAGTTATTGGTTTTCTACCTGGATTGGTGTGCTTACCTACGCGTGCACGGCCAATACCCCGACAAACATCCTGTTTGAGGTGAGGTAAATTGACGCAGACTTAATGCGCCGGATCGTGTCAGCATTACAAGCCGAAAATCAGCAACGTTCTTTTTAAAGCGCGCAAAGCCAGTTTTTTTTTTTTTTTTTGTCTACGATGCGTACAGCTCCTGGGAGATTTGCAGATGCGAATGTGACTTCTTCGCCAGCCAGCGCCGTCGCTTTGGCGCGACACGAGAAACATGAGCAGAGATGTTGCATTCGGAGAGATTGAATATGAGTCCCGTGTTCACGCCGGAAAATACGCTATTAAACTGCGATCCCAAAAAGTACACGAAGCATCAAAATTCGCGTAAATTTGACCGCGCGCTCAGCTGCTCAACAGAAAAGAAAAAAAAAAAATCCGAACCTCCGAAATTGTTTTTTTTTTTTTCCCGTCGAAACGAAATTCCTGAAAGAGATCAGAGTTGGTGAAGGCGCCCGGCACGCTGGACGCCTCGGCGTTGGCAATTCGATTCGCGCTCGAACCGATCGTTTTTGCACGGAGTCTGAGGCCACGCGCAGAAATCGTGTTTCACGCCGATTGTTCTTGCCGCCCCGGCGGACGGGCGATGGCTGCTGCACGCCCCGCCGGTGTGCGTCTTCTGGGACGCTGTCTGTTTTGGTTCGCTTTGAGACGGACGCCCCTCCCCCATTTTGGTTGCCCCTCGTCACGCCTCTTCTGGCTTCTGTTTTCCGCTTGAGAGAGAATCGCGTCCTTCCATCCCTTCTTGCTTGTTCGGCTTGGTTCGACGACACACTCCGTGAAGCTACTGCGACGCCCTTGAAACGCTAGGGCATCGGCCCTATCTAACGAGTTCAATTAATAGAAGAGGAATCGGTGTCATGCTCCAGTGGCCACGCAGTGAGCTTCGCAAAAAGGTGCGAACGGCTTTCTGCCACTGAAGCTGCATTCCTATGGGAGCACAAGACACCACTCACCCTTCTCATTGGTCGAACGGATGAAGGCGAGGGCATCGTGGGCAGTGTACACGCAGGAGCTTCTGTGAATGCACGGTACGACTGTCACGAGACTAGTATAGAATTCAATTCTATTGTCTCGCGTTTTTGATGACTTTTCTGTGCATCACGCCGAAAACCAAGCACTGAAAAGTTTGAAAAAAATTAAAATGCACTTCAAGAAAAACATTTTTTTTTATTACGCAAGAACATGATTTGCGCTGAGACACCGAAAATGGTGTCTTCAGTGTCGCAGCATATACCGGGTGTTGGATTTTAATTCAAACATAATTAGTATAAAAAAATAAATCTTGAAAGGAACATTACTGATTTGTTCAGGAGTTGAGGTTTACGGCCAGGGGGACATAAACATAATAAAGGGGGCTAACTCTCACGATAAGTTGGATGATTAACTGAAATCTTTTAATTAACTTTTTAATTCGTGAAAACAAACATATGGTTCCGATTAGAAACTTGCTGTGCGTCATTGAAATCTAGCGGCGTGAAAAATTTACGCGGATGATAATCTAATCATCGTCGTTTTCACAACGCTAGCTTTGCGCCTGCTGCACGTGTGGTAACCTTCCCGCGCGCTTCGAGTTGTAGTGG
This sequence comes from Ixodes ricinus, assembly GCA_037355805.1. Taxonomy (NCBI): domain Eukaryota; kingdom Metazoa; phylum Arthropoda; class Arachnida; order Ixodida; family Ixodidae; genus Ixodes; species Ixodes ricinus. Next base: position 14,313 of record JAZHYW010050051.1, read on the forward strand.
TTTTCGGTTATGCTCCGAAAGTTTCTAATTTGAACCATGTGTTTATTTTCAAGAATTAAAAAAAAAAGTTATTTGAGAAATTTCAGGTAATTATCTGATTTATCGTGAGGATTAATCCCCCTATAGTATGTCTCAACTGGCCGAAAACCTCCCTCCACAATCCGCATTAGTGTTCCTTTCGCGGATTTCTTTGTAACAAATCTGTTCGAATTAAAATCAAACACCCTGTATACTGAGACACTGAACATAACGTCCCTGTGCCACAATAAATGTACTGGTACACTAATAAGACACTGAGCATGACGTCCGCAGTGTCATAATATCTGTGTACTGGGACACCTAACATGACGTCCCTCAGAATATACTATGTACAGAGCGCGACACTCGTTAGCGCGAACAAAGCTTGCGTACGCCGATGCCCCAGTTTTCTCTTTGAAACCAAGGGATGTCATCTGCTAAGGTGTTGCTACGGAAAGGGCCCATTTTTGTTCTATAATTGGGCGATAGAATTTCGTGCCTCGGTAACAGTATTTAGAAGTAACTACGCGAAAATACGCCGGGATGTCGTGTTCGCGCCAACAGTGTCGCGATGTGTACTGGGAGAATGAACGTGACGTCCCGCAGCGTCAGCATGTATGTATGTACTAGGAGAGCTGAACATATGCCATCCTCAGTTGCGTTTGGCAGTACGCCAATCACTTTGTGAGCATGCCAATCAAAGTGATTCCGGCGACTCCAATCACTTTGATTGGGCCTTCCGATCGAGCGCTCGGCACAAAGTGAACACGCGGACTTTTCTTTAAATATCTTTACGGAGTGTGCGGGGATCGGCGTAAACGAGCGGTCTTTTCTGTCTAGAGGCCGTCCTAAAAAACGGGACACTTTGTCGTTTCTAAACTGTCAGCGCGTAGCCCAGTGAGGCGACTACGGGAGGCGTTGTCCGTGTCCCGTTTTTTTTTCTTCTTTTTTACCGTCACTCGTCTGTTCGAGGAAAATGCGCGACAGCGGACAGGTAACACAGTGACAGAGGAACGGCGTGCACCGTGCGGCGCACTCCGGTTTCTGCTTGGAGGCGTACGTGAGCAGTGCCAAGGTCGTGGCCGGTCGGCGTCCAGCCAGAGCCGGGGCGACGTCGAAGCAGAGCGACGCCCGCCGGAAGCGTTTCATTATGCGGGCTTTTATACAATCGGACGGGGTTAAGGACCCCGCCGTCGTCGTGGGCGTGCACGACTCCTGGCAGCGAGCGACAGGCGACGGCTACGGCCGCGCTCGGTTGCGCGCGAGGCGGCGGCCATTGTGCGGGGGCAGCGGTCATCTGGTGACCGGGCCGACGACAAAACTGCTTGTAGAACGCGCGTGCTCCTCCCGTTCTAGCTGCGACCTCGCGGTGCCACGTCTTTGGTTTTCCTTCCTTTTTGCTTTCTGTGTGACGCATCGACTCGGGGAGTGCGACACGTTCAGCTTTAGAGAACGCACTAAAAAACGTAACTGACTTTTCTTTTCTTTCCTTTTTTGTCGCGAGCTGCGAGAAGGTTCAGGAAACAATTTCTGGATCGAGCGCTATTTTTGTGTGTGTGTGTGTGTGTGTGTTTGCGTGTGTGTGTTTGCGTGTGTGTGTGTGTGTGTGTGCTCGCGTGTTAGGAACGTGTTTTGAAAAGACTGTAACACTGAGAGAAGAAATTACACATTTCTCTTTTTGAATCACGTAGTCGGCCATAAGCAGTCGGGCGAGATGGAGCGTCGCACTCGGCGGCTGAGATGTTTCAGCCTGCTCAAACTGCTCACAGAAGGCAAGTCTGCAGACGCATTGGGCGTGTGCGGCGGTCCATTGGTCATCCACCAACTGGGAGCAGAGACTGTTCGAAGCATATCCGCATATCCGTACCGAAGCGAACGAGATCATTCTCTCATCGTGCGCAGCGAACGACAGTGTCTTTTGTTGGACGTACGAGCATCGGGCTTGCGGCTTTGGGGGATGTAGAGGTGTGAAGACACCTCGGCTACTTCTCCTCGATGAAGACGGAAAGCAGCGCCGCCAAAGAGCGAATGCTCTTGCTCAAGAGCGAACCGCCGACAACGTGTTCAGTCCTGCAACGTTCTCTGGCAACAGATTCGTATTTCACCACGCCACAGCCCTTCCATACAGCTTCGCTCGTTGTAGCGTCGCCCTGTCCCATGCATTCTGACGCTTGAGCAATGTTCCGGGCGTGCACATCCGTATCGTTAACAGTCGGGAGGTGGACACGCGCATCGACGAAACTTATCTTCACCTATGCTTCCTTTTTTTCTTTTTTTTCCTCCGAAGACGCATGTTTTGAAATACCGAAAACCTTAAGGCCTGCAGACCCAAAATAGCGCGATTTACGAATAATGGAACAACCGGCGTATCTGTTGCATATACGTATCGGAGGTCAGACTGTTCCAGCATTTTTTTTTTCCAACTATCGATCATTTTTGTATATAGAAATTGACTCCTGCAAGTGTGACGTCAGCGGCCCAAACAAAACCGCGTTAGGTCGTTGTTGGTACCTAGTCACATGTGGCCCCGTTTCTGCCACGAAACCCGACCGTTCAAAAATCAGGAATAGGATTTAAACTTCTAAAATCAGACATAGAAAGTTGAATGTCATAGGCGTTTCGACAGAAGTGTGCTGGCATCACCGTTTTCGAAGTATTTACGACCGCACCTTCCGTCTCTGGGGTGATGCCTGCAGCAGACGCATTTGTACGCAGTAGTGCTGCCGTTCGCCGCACGCCGCCGTCAAGGGGCCGTCGTTTGCATCAGGTGAATAAAGACGATAGCTATCTGACGCATTTGCTTGAACAGGTCGTTGTTTGCGCATACCTTTAAGATCAGTAAAGCGATGCAAAATATGGTTTGTCGAAAGTCTGGGCGTCGATCGAGATGATCGTCTACAAGATCGTATTGCACCCGTGAGTAGTGCCACTTCAGGCGAACGGCTGAGATCCCAAGTTTTGTTTGCGACTGCGCTATGCGAGAGCGTGGAGAAAGACTTTTGCAGTTTCTTCAGATTTCGTGACCCTAAAGCGCGAAAGAACTGGGATAAAAACACAAGTGTGAGTTTATTACAGATTGTACTCGCATCAGGTTTCGATGAAGATCGTCACCAAAAGAGCACATCCACGCAAATTTGATACAAAGGGGAAACAAAAAAGCAAAATAATTGCAACCGCGATATCGCAAAATTTCATTAACCTGACAACCACAACAATAATAATAACAACGACTTACATCGACGGCGTCGATTGTTTCTCATGCTGGCCCGTACCAGTCGGTAACAATGCACTTCAGGTCGTCGTCGCAACTGATCTGCATGACGTGGCTTGATTTTACCGCATTTTCACCGTAACGAAGCCGTTGCCCAGAAAAAACGCACATTGCGGAGGCTCCCACGGTTATGGTGATGCACTTGTTTTGCCGCTCGTTTACCGACGCAATTCAATGAAGACGCCCGCCGCAACAGAGGCCAGGAAATCCTATCGCAAGTCGTCTGCTACCAGCAAAGCGGAGTGTAAGACTTCAGAAATGTGCTTACCGATCTGCGATACGACACTGAGACGACAAGAACATCTTCACCAGTGGGATATCAAAGAAGTTGGGCTGCTTACACAAAATTGTTTAGTTACTTGTAAGGCAAAACCTAGCCTCATGTGGAGTCTCCATGCATTAGTCAAGCAGCAAACGTCCCTAGCAACCGTTTGTTTGGACCCAGACGCCACAAGTTGCGACGTCATCACTTACGGGGTCAATGGGTTTAGTTTGCAGAAGTGATGTACGTGGTGCAGCGTCGCAGCCTAAAGCCCTGGATGTGTTTACGTTTTGTTCAGGCAAGTAGCGTCAGGTCGCTGAGCGCACGAGGCCCATGTCTCGAGCGGTCTTGGCTAAAATGGCGGCGCAGCACTGAAAATGAGCGGCCTTTGAAGCGAATGGCGGCGGTTAATGCGCTCGCGGCACGCAGTTCTGGGTGCGTTTCGCCAACAATGGTTGGCGGCAATTTGCAAAAAGGCTTTATCAAGGGCTTTACTGCGCCCGTTTCCGCGACGATGACGCTGATAACGACAATAGTCGCTTTTACCGAGACCACCTATGGTTATCGCTGCCCTGCATGACGTCATCGTCAGTGGGATTCGTGATCTGCTCTAAGAGGAAAACACGCCGAAACTGGCACGCAATTACGGCCTTCGAGATTCAAAGGCGCTTAGGGATCTCGGAGGCCACGCACGCACACGCGTCGGCTTTATGTCGTCGTGAGCAAGCGCTTGTTGGCGAGGCCGCCGACCGCAATGAAAATGAGCGCGATAGCGATGGCGATAAGTAATACCACCGGTTTGTCCGAAGAATTGCAACTCTGTCAAAAAGAAAAGAAAAAAGACTGTCGCCACATTTGTGGTTAGAAATAGAGGTGACTTTGAATCGGTATACGCAGGCATCGCGCGTACAGGAACACGATGCATCGAACTTGTCCATTCAGAACAAGTCCGCGTTTGTTTCCGAGCTGCACTGCAGCGATGCCTCCCGATCACGTTCTTCCAGTCATACTGCTCGTACTTCACCGTTGAACATATCGTCACGCGTCGAGCATCTTGGAAGTTTCGTGGTATGCTCTCAACATGCCTGCGGACATATTTTGCCCGGCCAATGTAATAGCGTGCTTACCGAGGCAAGACACATACGGTGTCTGCAATAATTCGTCTCTCGCACCATGTGTTAGCAGTGCGACGGCGCTTTAGATGGAATGATGCGAGCGAGTCTCCAGGATGGAAAACATTCAATTGACTTGTATCCGAGACAGTGCTCAACTCGCGCCCTGCAGGAATGTCGGCGTAGATTTCCTGACCGCCGCGCATACCTTTTGAATAATAAAGTTATACCACCACCACTACTACCGCCATCACTACGCGCTCAAGCGGAAGCTCGGCGCTGGCCAATCGCGAGGTCAGAAAATCTTCGCCGACATTCTCGCCGAGTGTCCAGCTCAGGCCCAGGTGTTGCCGGAAGAACTACCACGGGCTTCGGAAGCAATACCAACCTGAACGAAGTG
>JAZHYW010050058.1:0-27826 GCA_037355805.1 Ixodes ricinus
AAAGGCCCTGTCACACTGAGGCAACAGTTGGACAACTCTATCCGGCAACACGGGAAAGTTGTGTTGCCGGCGACCCTGTCACATCGCGGCAACAACAACAGTCGGGCAACATGTTGCTGCCGCCCGGCAACCGTGTTGCCCGATTTGTTGTCCGACAACCCTGTCACACCGCGCTGACGGCGAGGACAACACGGGGAACACTCCGCCATCTTGATTGTTTACCTTCGTTCGTGTGCGGCGCGGAATCGCTGGAAATGTGACTCTACAAAGTGCTAGTGCGTTCGAAGGGCCGGGAATCACCACGGTACGACATCAACCAGTGATTGGGATTAGAAAACTTGACACGGGGAGTATTTTCCGCTCTTTATTTTATCGAAATGTTCTTCATTCGCTGACAAAGCAGATAGCCCTAACCGAGGAAAGTGACATCGCCGATATCTTCTCGGTATTTACGCCACCGTATGAAGTGTTTCTGTCCGGTTCTTTCATGCGATTCCTATGTCTACTGTAAAATTGAGTTAGCACCGGCAGTATCCCAAAGCGTATTTTGTAGCGTGGTGTTGAGCTGAACCATGGTGGCTGAACTTGCAGCGCTTCAAAACTGCGACACCGACACGATTGGCCTTCACAACAATCGGTGGAATAAATATTTTTCAACGCTGTCTACTTGCCTACCGCCTGCCGTTTGATCGCTTCATTCCCCCAAAACGTCCTGGGTGTTTTGAAAACAAATCAGGTGTCTGGTAGCGGCTGTTTCCAAGCATCAACAATTATGATCAGAATGGTCGTTTTAATGCTTCGATTTTTTAATCTTTGGTTTTCTGGGTTATTTTTATTATACTTCATCAGCGGGTGAGTAGGCATGCCATTTTATTTTACTATCAGTAATGTGAGCTGGTCTCTCGGCAGTTCCAATTTCAAAACCAGTCTGAACGTTCACGACCGTAGCTGTGACCATTTCGAAAATCGCTTTCCGTAACTACGTAGCAAAAACATTATTCGAAAATATTTTAGCTCCACGCCAGCCCTTTATTGTTAAATAACGTTTTCCAAGCCTTTATTTGAGTAAGACGTTATTGGTAGGGGTCTAGCTCTACCATCGAAGCTATTTATGTTGTCGTGTTGCCGGCCCAAAATTCGCTCAGCCAGCGATCAGGGCAACACGCGTTGTCCGACACAAGTTGCTGCTGTTTTTGTTGCCGAAAGCTGTCATACCGAGGCAACATTTTAGTTGTCGTCCATGTTGTCGTGCTGTTGCCTCGATGTGACAGGTTTGTCGGACAACATGGGAAGCGAGCAACAAGTTGCCCGACTGTTGGACAACCTGTTGTGTTGCTGTTGCCGTCGTGTTGCCTCAGTGTGACAGGGCCTTAAGAGTTGCGCCAGTTGCAGTTCGTAGGCTGAATCAGGTCACACTGGCATGGCTGAAAGATGTAACTCATTGAAGACTGTCAGGCGAACAAACGAGTTTGTCACCCCGAGTGCTGACCTATGCCCGAACGGTGACGGCATTCATGATGTCTCTGGAGGTAGATTGATGTTGGTAAAGATACAGAACAAGCTGAAGTAATTTTCCAGGGTGTAGCAGCTTGAGCACCTGCAGCCAGCTGTACATGCGTAGAGTTTAAGGGCACGTTGCATCTCGCTGTGGCTTTCTTGTCGGCGGTTCAGCGTGATCACCTTTGGTGTGGCTGAGGGGGGTGCTGCAAGTGGATGCCTTATTGCCAATCGTGATGCCTTACGGGCGGCCTCACTTCTAGGGCACAAATGTGGGCGGCCCGAAGTGTGTGAGGACAAGAAAGGCAGGCCGCATCTTGGATCTCAAATGACGCAGTTGCATCAATGACCGCCGCCGTGCCAACGGAATCCACAGTCTCCTCATGTGAACCCACGAACGGCAAGCGCGTAGAGCGCGCTCGATGTCACCTTGGCAAGCCTGGGATAACGTCTTCCGTTGTTTGTTGCCAATGGCGCAACTCGGGTATGGTGTAGGTAGTGTTGAGACCCATCACCGGAACGTTGCTCCAACGCCTGAGCTAGAGAGGTTATGACGCCCAATACTCTCGCGGAATGTGGTGAAGGACTTGCAAGGCTGAACTTTTGAGGTTGACTGCATGTGTTTGTGCCTTCTGCTTGTCGGTCCAGCGATTGACGACAGTGAGGATCTCCAATTGAGTCACGTAGGGGGACAAAGTGCCTGTGCCGTCAAATGGTGGTGACCGGAGCTTCGAGTTGCGGCTGCGCGCAACTAAAACCCGTGCTCCCACCAGCCGGTAGAGATACCGGTTGTGCCAGCGCTGAGAGGCTATCAGTGATTGCGACTGATGTGCTCGCTCGAAGGAACTTGAAATAGCCTTCAGGACAGCCGCACCGCGTTGCCTAGCCACTTTGGTGGCCCGCTAGAGGTGGACATCCAGGAGGGATCAATGGTTGAGGTGTTTGAAGGTTAGGTCCAATGGGATCGCGAACTGGTCGGAGCGCGATGGCTCCTTCTCTAGAAGTCCATCCCTGGGTTGTCGAGGAGGGTCCATGTTTGGCGAAAGGCGATGCCCTTAGCGGAGCTCCAGTTTTGACACCAGTTCTTACGATTTATTTTAAAGCGTTCTTCTGCCTCTTGTGTTTCTTTGTTGTTTTTGCGATCACCTATTCTTCTACTCTATCGCAATATGTGAATGGTGTTATTATCGGCTTCAGCATCCCGGGAGGCCGAGTGAGCTATAACGGGTATTCACTGGACGATATATTTGAGGGGGATGTTTAGAAGCGCATGCTCAGAACAAGCTCATATTAATAGCCTGCTGAGATCGCCAATTTTGATGGTGCGGAATGAACGTTGCAAAATATCTGTGGAAGTTCGGCGTCAGCACGCGCTCAGCAGCACGCGCGCAGGGCTATGGCCGCATGTGAATACTCCTTATACATCATCTTACCTCAGCACGAACTAACTGCGAAGGTTGTGCAAGCGCGAGCAGCTAGCCTTAACTGGCTTGACTGGAGCACTCGCTGCACGATGCGCATGCGGACGCCGAGAGCTTCATCCAAGTCCAAAGCAACTAGCTCGCGCTTTTAGCATGGGCGAGCTAACAATGGTCCATGCTAAGAAAAAGTTCGCGCTGAAGATCTCAGGGATCCGGGCAAGTTTCGATCTGGATGAGGCATCGTACCGGCGTGCGGTCGTGTATCACTACTGTGTGGTACACGTTAAAGTACCCAAGACTAGCAGTTCTACTGCACTGGCTAAATTACTGACCTACACTGGCAGTAAGAATGTCGCCATGCTCTGGCAGACTAGGCTTATTTTGTATAAACAACTAACGGCTAATTTGTTCCTTTTCCCCGGGACATAATATTATATCACAGTTTGCGAAAGAGCAGAAAGAATAACAGAAATTCTAACATCACGAGAAACAACGAAAATTATTTAATTACAAATTAATTTCTGTATTTAGTATTTATGCAAATCCGACTTTTATTTTTACAGACAATTGTCACCAGAGCCCGATTTCAGATGATGTTGAGCGAACCATATGACAACTTGAATCACTTCATTTTTTAATTATTGCTGCCAAAGTAAAATCTGCACCTTAACTTTGTTTTACAAAAAAAATAATTAAGGAGCTTATTTAAGTCAGTCCTGCGTGCTTGGAAGAAATTAAAAAAGTCAGATCAAGCATTATAAGCAGGACGTCAGTCCTTAGAGTGCTGTAAGCGTTACCGAAAAAAATTAACGAACTACGTTACTGGTCAATTACAAATAAAAGAAACGCGTGAACGTTACCGTTACCGATAAAAATTTACGCACTTTACTTTTGCGTTACTTTCTAATTATGAATTAACACGTTTTACCGTCCTGACGCTACAGGGTATTCATAAGCGCCATATTTCAAGAAACGTTATGTTCATGCCTAAACTGAACATAATTGCATTATCCTGCTCATGGTTTCACCTATATGCTCACAAAAAAATGCGAAAAAACGGAAAAAAATTTACATGGCTTGCTGCCTAGACTTTGTCCATCCTACGATGGACTAAACGCCAAAGCCACGCGCCGCCAGGTCCAATCACGTTCCAGCTATACTATGACACGCTTAACATTGATTACAGGTGGACAAGTAATGCTCGAATCCAAAAGCGCCGCGTTATTTCTATAGCTTCGTTGCTCCGGGGATCGGTGGCCATGATGGTCTAGCGCACACCAGCTCGAGTACGTGGAGCGAAAGCTCGCGCTGCAGAACCCAGGATCCTGGACTCAATCCCCGCCCCTGCCCGTTTCTGATCTGGATGAGCATCGTACCGGCGTGCGGTCGTTATCACTACTGCGTGGTGCACGTTAAAGACCCCAGGTTAGCGGTTGTACCGCACTGGCTAAATTGCTCATCTACAGCTGGAGACACCGGGACGCCGCAGAGGCAGACTAACTTCCGGCTGTATAAACATCACACAACAATTTGCAATTTGCTTCGACGCTACAAAAAGCCTATATATCGTGGCTTTCTTTGCGATGTAAAGTTGTTGAGTCACTCAGTGCTTTTCGATTCGAACCACTGTCCACCCGTCCCCTCATCAGTGATCCGAGACGCGGGCACCGATACGTGCATCGAAGCAGAAATACCGCACAATTTCTAAGTGGCTCGTGATTGGATCTGGCGGGTCCGTAGCTTTTTGCCTTTAGTCCATCGTAGGGTGAGACGAAGCATAGACACACGAATAAATTTGAAGCTATATTTTTTCAGTCTGGGAAGAATATGTAACGAATAACGTAATTCCGTTAGCCGTTACTCAAATTAAGTAACGTAAGTACGTTACCCGTTACTGTTTTGACAAAGTAACGAGCACGTTACGCGTCACCGAAAAACAAGTAGCGCGATACCGGTACCGCCGTTACTTGTAACGCGTTAGCGTCAACACTGATCTTCAGCTGGGCAGCTAGCTGAAACAACTAGAGAGCGAAGCCAAAAAATAGACGGGAAGAACATCCACAAAGATGAGCCTCGCAGAGATAAATTACATCCAAACCAAAGAATGCATAAACAAAAAGAAAAGCAAATGCTACAAAACGAGGGAAAAAAAGAAGAGACCTACATAGTGCCTGCATGGCGCCCTTTCCGATAGCAATTGTTTACAGTAGAAAACCCTCGGACCAGCCTGATAAGCCTGCAATCGAATATATATTGCCGCATCAGCGTTCCCTTCTGGAATGACCACACAGGGCACGGGAAAATAAATAAATCTCCGAGTGAAGCATTCTTTCCCGAAGCACCCGAAGTTTCTCTGCCGTGGTGCGAAGACCCGCCAAAATAATTTTGTTTGACGGGGGGGGGGGGGGGGGGGGGGGGGGGGGGGGTCGCAGTCGAAAGAAGAAGACTTGTTCAGTTTCCGTTCTCGCGAGCAATCCAAGGTCCGCCCCCTTCCGACGCCCCCGTCGCTGCGCATGAGCGACCGAGATGACATCAAATGATGATTTGGGTACATCCGAAGGAAACGAAGCGACATGAAACAATGAAGGGCCGCGAACCGGGACAGTGCTCCCGAAGAATGTGGGAGGAGCATAGAAACATTTCTACAGATAAAAACAAAACAAAACGTTACAGCAGTCCAAGGGACAATTACATTTTCTGTGAGTCAGAAGAGGACAGAGGAAAGGAATGCTTGTGGTGTTCGACGGAGCAGCGCGAACACAAAAGAGATGACGAAAGCAGCGAATCGACGCAACGGCACGCGCGCAACGTAAGGCAGCCAAAGGTTCGCGCGAGCGGAACCAGAAACAAAGGACTCCGCGTCTCGAGACACGTTCTCTTGTTGCTGTTTTTGTTTTATGAGGAGAAGTTGACCCGCACAAAAAACATACCAAAAGTTAGTCGTATAATGCTCGTTGTGGCCACGCCTAACTCGTTGGTGTGACTTTCGGATGTTTTGGAGAATGAAGAGTAAACGCCTAGTTGGTACCTGGTTCAAAGCACACGGCCTTGGACCAAGTATGCAACTCATTATTGTCCATTTCCGCAGTCCGTTAATCCCGTCTCGGTAGTGTGGTAGCATCGTAACTGCAGCCGCAATGGCGGCGTAAAAAATTATCGACTGTTGTGACGACTTAAACGTTAAGAGTTAAGTTACATCGTCGAATAGTATGGTGTACGCTTATGTGAACTAAAATAGTCTATTTCATGCCCGTATTACCTAAAAAGACGCTGTTGAAGTTGTGTTGAAATCACTCCCCGGCGCGAAAGCGGGAAAGTGAAGTAAAAGAAGAAGAGAAAACATGACGTCTCAAAAGGTTCCTGGCGCGTGGTCTTCGGCTCGGAAAGCCAGCATCGTGCGTCATCGACACTGACCTAGTTGGTGATTCATGCTTCTGAAAGAGCCAGCTGAACACAGGAAGAAACACAAAAAGAGAGAAAGAGAGATAAAAAAGAGCAGAAACACACTGCCGAACTAGCAACCATTTACTGAAGATCTTCCACACCCACGAGTTTCATACCTCGCAACGAATGGGTGTGCAAGAAGTAGAGGTTTCTTCAGTAAATGGTTGCTAGTCCTGCAGTTGTGAGCATATTTTTAGAGAGGAGGCAAGCACCTCAGCTGAATCCGTCGAGCTTACACGAAGCGGAGACAAAACGAGGTAGCTATTGCTACTTGACCATTGGGCGAAAGATGCAATTAGAATCGCACTTGGTCATGCTTTGAAGGTCACGGCTCGACCAACCAATGTTCGGTGGCAGCGAGCGGCGGCATGTTTTCAATTTTTTTTTCACGTTTAGGGTTGTTTTGAGGACAACTGATGGTAATATTTAGATTCTCCAGAAAAAACTACATCAGAAAAAAGCATTAACTCTTTTTTTTTTTTACAATTACTTAAAAAGGTGCTTTTATTTTGCAACTGGCAACTCTAAGTTTTGGGACATCAGCCACTCAAAACAAACAAAAAATGTAAGGCGTGCCCAAATATTATTTTACTTTACTTTGGCGTAAAAACAATTTCTTTTCTTAGCCCATCCATTTTTATCGAACACATATAAATCACAGATTGAGGTATTTAGACCATTAAGTGAGGCGAACATTTAATTTGAACCAGCTATTTTAATTGAAATGTTATAAATATTTTATTCCTTTTATTCGCTCTCTGTAAAAATGTATAATAGAGCCTGACGATTTTCCCGATTGAGAAATATTTGTGGACAGCGAGTTTTATGGTTTTTTTTATACTAGTAATTCTTAGAAATTAATTAGTTGACAACAAGTAAAAACACAGTTGTAAAGCATCTGTTCGACCGCTGGTAAGATCACAGCTTTTTAACATCAGAAACTGGACACCGCAACTCCGTGGAGTTGCTGAAGAGATTTCAAGATATCACGTTTCGGGTGAAGGTCTTGACATAAAGCAGCCATCGAACAGATCCCAGTCTAGTACAGAAATATCCTTACAAAAAAAAGAAGCAAATGTATGCTTTTTATTTTTAGACTCAACTGAACAAAATGTCAAGTGGGGTTGCACAATACTTACACACATACACACAACACACAAACCGAATGAATCAACGCGTGGGGTTGACCACGGTAAACTCACCACAAAAATAAATTTTTGCAAAGTATATATCAACAAATTGATTAGGAGGCCAAGGTATAAGGGAGCTCTAAAACAGTCTAAACTAATTCTGGAACTTGAGCAGAAAGATAAACTAAAAATGAAACAAATCCCAAAATTCTTTTTTCTTGGCAATCTTATCTCAATTTTGAAGAATAATTGTCGCTACGGTGAGAACTTTTTTTTTTGCTCCATAGACGCGAATAAATCTTCCAGACCCCCAAAACCACTTTTGCTGCCCATTAGAAGAAGAAGAGGAAGAAAAAAGCGCGCACTTCGAGATATTTAGACTGCACGGTCTGTTTGGGACGCTTACCAACACTGCAGCGTCGCACAAAACCGCACAGGTCGTTTATTTTCATTACGTCATTCGTAGGGCCCGGAAATACACCACCACCACCATCACTCTAACCTTCTTTTATGTGCCAGCGTTTACGAAGCTTGATCCGTTAAATTAAAAACGACGGCTCATTACTTGAGCGCAGACAGGGTGAGATAGCTACCATAACATCCGGCAAAACAATATACAGCAAAAAAAAAAAAAACTAGTACACCGATTTAAAAATATTAAAAAAAAAAACTTGGAAGAGAGAGTATTGCACTACCCTACAAGAAAAGATTGACGAGTAACAGGGGTGAAATATTTTTCGACCCAAGACGCAGTCGGCGCTTTGACAGGGGGCATGGCGTATGACGTGCTAACGTCTTGCTCTGTGTCATAGCGCACACTACTTTTTTAGGCCAAGCTCCCTTCATATATTGTAGCTCTTTTCACGTTTTAAGAGCTCCAGATTTTTTGAACCGTATATAGATTCAATCTTCATGTGGGTGATGGGATAATAGCACAAGAGTCTTGCCAAGGCTACGGCATGCAAATCTCATCTTCAGAAGCTAACTCAGTCGCCTAGTACTTTGCTAAATAGTGTTTACTTTACCAGTGTCGTATACCGGTCCTCTGCTTTGAATATTTGAAAAGTTGAGACATCTAAAAAGTTAGTTGTCACAAGAAATTAGTACGTGTATACACACATGAGCTTGTTAAAAGAGAGGGTGGGAGATAATTATTGTTCAATTAGCTTTTATAGCCCCGAGGGAAATGTTTCTGAAAATGACAAGAAGGCCGTATGACGGGAAAGGCAATGCGCACCACGTATTTAAAGCTTGGCTTTATTCCAAGCTTAAGATATTTATGTTTTATTTGAAATGCCACTTCAAAATATCAAACGCCGCAATGTAGCGTTCTAGAAACACAGAGTATAATGTATTTATTTTCAGGTAAAGGCTTTTGTAAGGAACGAAGGTTAGCTTTAAAAGCCCTGTGAGTCGCTGTGTATAAGATAAACAAGAAGAGATACTCGACTAGAGGTAGGATATAAACAAAGCTTCCCCTAAATTGTTGCATCTTTCCTTAAACATTGCTCTTTGCTTTGAACATCTCAGGCATGTGTGTTCCGTGTTTCTAATTTTATGTTTGCACGGGCCACCATATGCAATGCTTTTGTTGTTGTTTTTTTCGCGGCGAAGCCGTGGTACGTGTTGCAGGCGCTGGATCGTTCGCAGAGTAACATTCGACGTATGCACCGAGTATTTGCGGTTTTTATTTGGAATTCGGTTTGGAAGCGAACCAGTCGAGCAAACCTTTTCCGCCGAGTCAAAACGCGGTGTCTTGGCCTTTCTCATCTCTTCATCAGGCAGCTCGTGAACAGGTTCATTTTCCTTCGAGACCAAAGGGTCCCATTTTTACGCACCGCAATTCAAGTGAGGTTAGGTGACGCGCTACCCTAGTTTATTGTGTCGTCGAGTGGCTTCAACTGCCGTATTCGGGAGTATTTGAAGAAAGTCATTGACGCCTATAGGTTTTGAAGAGCGCGGTTTTCGCTAGAATACTTGTCAGGCGTGCCCTGAAAACGGCTGTCAAGAGATCTGACCTACGCGATGTTTCCCGCTCCTCTGTACCGATCTTTGTACAGTGCCGCACTAGGACAAGGCGTTTTAAAAGGAGTCAGGGAAATAATAGTTACCACATGCGCAAAAGGTTTTTCTTCTTCTTTTAACTGCACAGTAAAACATCCCCGTCAAAGCCTGGATAGTGTCCAAGGGCATACCAGTAGCATGGTCTGAAAACAATTTGCTGTATAAAAACCCGATACCATAGAACATGTATACCTAAATTGCTGTAATGCGTTTTTTCTAAAGACATCCTCCAAAGAACTTAAAAAAAAAATCTCCCGTTAACGCCATATGCCATACGGTACTTGTTTGTGGAAGGTGGGGACAGTTACCTATGGCATGCTTATGCTCGTTGCTTTTCATAGTCTGTGGCAGTGTAGCGTAACGGTACGGCACGCACACGTTAATGTGCGTCCTATGCATAAGAATTCCGTTGAAAGCATGCTCTACCTGAAAGAAATAAAAATTTATACGGTGCGGCAGCCGTTGACTGACTGGTTGCCACTGGCTGAAGAGCTTGCCACCCTCGAGGATTTCTGAGGATTTGGACTTAGTGTCACTTTCCCCCCAATAGCCAAGTTGGGTTATGTGTTAAAACTTTATTAAAAAAGTCAGCCTGTAAGAAAAGAAAAGAAACAAAAGTTAAAAAAAGCCTCGGAAACTCTGAGGCATAGTGCCCGCGTACGGATGCCCAGGTGGCGGGTTCAAATCCCGACCGAGGTGCCCGCAATCTGACGGAGGCTTATTCCGGAGAATGCGCCGTGTAACCGAGCTTTCGGTTGCGCGTCAAAAGATCCCCAGGTGGTCTAAATTAATCCTCAGACCTCCGCTGGAAGGTGCCAGATGCCCTTCGTTTGTATGGTACGTTAAACCTTCAAAGTTAACTTTAAGTTTGAGCCCGCGGGCACCTAACATGAAACGGAGTGTTGGAGAGGTTTGCCCAGACGGTGAGCTGCCAAACTTTTGTTCCGCGAACTAACTGCGCGTGCTCGCACGCGTCAGGTGTTGAGGGCACAACGAGTCGTCCCCCATGATGCTTCCACGCCTCAGTCAGTGCATTCTGAAGAACTTCACAAGTTAAGAAAACAATGACCGACGAGGCGACGTTTCATAAGACTCGGCGACCCGTGCCATGAAGGCGGATAATAAACTTGAGCAGCGTCTGCGTTTCTCATAAAATGCAATCCCACGTTTGACGGTTTGATCAATAGTTTGTAGCAGAGCCACCAATATTTTATTTTTATTTTGTTGCAAGAGTCGAGATTAATGTTTTCACCCAGGGCGGCCGTCCGAAAGAGCTGGGGACTGTCGTTACTTGATCACAATGGCGTGTATAGATGAAACTCCATGGATGCAACAACAAAATTGCGACGTGTCTCTAAATTGTATTTTTTCTCAAAATCTTACACGTTCTGCGTCCGAATAATATTGAAAGATAGAAGCGGTGTATGATTCTAAAAAAGGGAATAAAAAACTCGCCGAGGAACAAAAAAGGATTGACAGATGTTATGTAAACATATGTGTAGGTTGTTGAATAAATTGGATTCTTTAAGGAAATTGCGCTGCGTCGAAGTTCGAGCAGCATGGTCCTACAGTGTAAGTTGTATCTATACAACTGAGAGGATTATCAACGACCTACGGGCCTATTTTGCAAAACTTCGAGTCAAGAAAATAATGAAGTTCATGTATATGGGTTCGTCCACTTTTTACTAGGCACCTTCACACATTAGCTAGAGGAGATGAGAAAGATAATGACTCCGTGGTCTTTATTTAATATTACTGTTGGCAACAAAGTATCTAACAGCATGTCACTGCTAGCTTGATGGACAAAACAAAGAAGCGTGGACTTGTCCACCTCGATTACTCATTTAAAATAGAGCTATAGAAACTTCAGGGCAAGGCAAGTGAGCTTTATCAAATCGGAATGCGCCTGTATATCTATCTTAGAATATGGCGTTGCTTTGTGCTTTTTCGCGTCGAAAGCATTAAAGATTCGAAGTAAGAAAGAGACGAGAATAATTTATTTGCCCACTGCATTAACTCAGTCACTATACTTCGTTTCACCTTCCGTCCAGACGCAGCGGATGCTACGAGGGAACGGGACCAATCAAGCAGCGTCAAAAGTGCAAATCACTAGGCTTGTTCTGTTTATGATTGGTTCAGCGATGAAAAACACAGACAGAAACATTAAGAACACCATGAGGGTGCCCTTTTGACGCTATCTGATTCGTCAGATAATCTCGTAGCATCGGCTGCGTCTGGACGGAAGGTGAAACGAAGTATAATAAGCTATTCTCAACAGAACATTGGCAAAACGAAAAAAAAAATGACGGCTGGTCGATTTTCCACAAAAAGAAAAAAATAATACAAAAACAGAATTAACCATGACAGAAAAAAAAAAGAAGGAAATACTGAGACTGCGGGTAAAAACAAAACATACACTAAAATGTCTCAAGTATTTTTAAAAGTCTCAAGAATGTTCTTTTTTTATACAACGACCGACCTGGCATTTGTGTTTTACTCTATGTACAACAAGTCGCCCGCTTCCTTTAAAGACAATTGTACAACCTTAGAAAAAGGGATTCCTTGCGCTTCTGCAACAGCAGCAAATGCAGAGCAAAACCCTGCAAGACGGTTTGCTGAAACAACAAAAAAAACCTCCTTTTGTCGGGACATGGACCGGTAACAAATTGAAGCGGGATCTTGGGGAATTTTGTCCCCCGGAAGCCAATAGAAGTGCACCAATATGTCACCATCGAACAAAGGTAGCTTTCTAGCTGCACGGCAATCAACTGTAGACAAAGGAATTGCGGCGATTGCAGGAAGCCGGACCGAGTCACTCTATATATTGAGATGCGTTGGGCCGTAAGCTTGGATTTTGTGGCTTAGTTCTTCCCAGGACAAGGAGACACAAATGAATGGGATAGGGACGTCTGCTTCTTAGTGGATTGGTGCTTAATTTGCTTTTCCCTGAGAGCCTTAGGGCTATCCTGCATCTTCGGTGTGACATTTTGTTGGCCCGTTGGGGGTCTAGGCCAACTCGTCGATAGCCAACTCGTCGACGGCTAACTGGTCGGTGGCTCATTCGTCGAATAGGCCCATTCGTCATAGGGCAACTCGTCGAAGGAAAACTCGTCGAAGAGGCCAACTGGTCGCCGCTTTTTAAAGCGAAATATATATTTTTTTCTTAAATTTTAAAGCAAATACTGTCCTATAATTATCCGTGTTCTGTCTTTTATGTGTAACTCTTTCGTTAAAAAATGTGTACAATAGGCGCTCTCCTTAAAAAACTGACCTCCAGTCTGCTCTTTCTTGTCGAAGGCAACAACTTGCCGCTTTCGCTACTTTCACGGTGCAGTGGGGCGCGGTCACTACGTCGCTCGTGTATCACTGGGGCGCGTGATTAACTCTACCCGGCCCATCAAGACAGTCTGCAGCGGCTCATCACAAAATTGTCAACCCACCTGGCCCACCCCGTTCACGCCATTCGCGCCGACAGTCTCTGGTGGCTCATTACAAAATACGTAATAAAGAAAGGTAACAAAGGGATGATCCTGAGATGACACATTTTTCAACTTGCCTAAAGGTTCTCTCTGTCTTTGCCCTCTTGTAATTTTTCTTTCAATCTTGTAACTTAACAAAGGCGCTGTCCGTAGTCCAAACATAAGTAAAAATTTAGTTCAAAAGATAAAAAAGGAACCACGAACTTTTACCTTGGACCGTCATTTAACCCATTCGACGAATCGCCCTTCGACCGATTTCCCCTTTCGACAAGTTGCACTTCGACGAATTGCCCTAATACTAGTTGCCCTATTCGACGAATGGGCCTTCGACGAGTTGGCTTTCAACGAGTTGGCCGGATCCCGCCCGTTGGGTATATTGTGCGTTCATATTATCGTCAATACGTATTAATATCGCAGATCCTTCTTTAGGATTGTCTTTTTTGGTATGATTTTTGCTACTTTCATGTCAGCCTAGAATACGGGCGTCACTGATAACACACTGAAAAATAAAACTTGTCATGGTCACCACGTTGGTTTATCGCCTTATATGGTCAGCCGCGGAGCGCCTACCGCCATCAGCTCTGTAGCGCTGTCACATTAAAAAGGTGGCGGAAATGTCGTAATGACCACGTAGGTCTCTAGTACGAAACGGGGGTCGTCCTTCCGGCGCGCTTTGAATGTTTGGTTTTGGTTTCAGACAGTTTCTAGAGTAAAATTTGGCAATGGATTAGCTCGAACCAGGATTTCTAAGAAGTGGGCTAGCCTTCGACATTGACTGCCTCCTATTTCGTACTATAAACATGTACCCTAAATGCTCCAACTTACAAAAAAATTAGTGCATTTTTGTTTATTACTGATATTTTAGATGCAATATTTTTTAATACAGTGTCCGCCTGGACGAATAACTCATCTGCACAAACCGCAATGCTATAGGTTTTACGTTTTTTTACTATGCAAAAAGTAAAAATGTTTGCATGGACAAACAAATACATACCACACGCGCACACAAACAAAACAAACATAACAAAAAACAAGTTAACCTAAAAACAAACTTTGCAAAACCGAGAATAGCGTGACCACGTCAAAATATGAGACTCATAGTATTCCATTTTAGGATTAATGCTTCGATGAAACATAATTTTCCGGCCAATTGTAATTCGTTGAGCTCTCTTGTAAAGCGCAGTGATTGGCTCTCCATATGTGTTCCGAGGGATAACAAACTTAGGACCATGCCAAGATCGTAGAAAGAATAAACATGTCGGACGAAGACGGCACAGCCCCATCTATCAAATGGCAACTAACATGTAGGAATTGAAAGAACGAGCTCTGTAAATTCCTATATGCATGGTTGCTCGCTTTTGGAATTCTCACTACCTCTGTTGCAGGGTTGTAGGCGTTACCGAAAGTGAAGTAACGAAATAGGTTACTCGTTACTTGCAAAATAGAGGAACGCGTTACCAACCTACGCTACATCAAAATAAGAGGAACTCGTTACCGTTAAGGGTGATTCACACACTTCCGTCGAGTCCGACGGAGTGCGGCTAGCAACGACGTTCGACGTACGGCTTGCTATGGCAACAGCTGCGTCGGCTCCAACGAAACCGGCTTTTACCACGGCTGTGTTCCAAAATTTACTCGATCCGACTCCGGAGTAAAGGTTTCGTACCGTGGCGTTCCAAAACTTACTCGAGCTTACTCGATGACGTCAGAACTCGCGTTCCAGAAGCGGGTTGTTTACTCCGGAGTAATTACTCGCGCTACCCTCCTCGATCGGGGGTAACGTCGGATCAAATCGAGTAAATACGTCACGTGATCTGTTCGTCGTCTGCTTTCTGCGCCGACAGCCGTCAAAGCTCGCTTGCTCCGTTGGTTTTGGTGGCGGACGTTCGAAATGACAAAGAATGAGGTGCAGCATGTGTGGTTATTGAGATTTGCTGTTTTCAACGCACGAATTGACTGCATTACATCCAGACCGTGCACCTTCCTC
The DNA here is from genome assembly GCA_037355805.1 of Ixodes ricinus. NCBI lineage: Eukaryota > Metazoa > Arthropoda > Arachnida > Ixodida > Ixodidae > Ixodes > Ixodes ricinus. The sequence goes on from JAZHYW010050058.1 coordinate 15,023, forward strand.
GGGAAGGTATACTTGTTATTATCAGAGTGCGAGCGTAAACAGGAGCTTCTCCGCATTCTCGTCCTCGGCGTTGGAGGGAATGCCGTATTCTCACGTTCAAGGCTGAAAATGTTTGAACGCAGTAAATGATAAGGTAGTATTTTTGTTTTCTCCAGAGTGTGTGTAATGAGAGGATAACGCTTGTAAAGCAGTGAAGGCTTCAAAGATTTTATTGTAATCATATTCGCGTCAAAGCGAACGTAAGTTTCATATCATTCTTGAGAAAGCACCCTCGCGCTGTACCACTACACCGTGTGGAATCAATTTCTGCAAAACATGATCGGTGCAAATTACAATGCGTGGAATATGTGCGTTTAGGGCAATCGCGCTGATTAATAAAAACACTTTTTTTATGTCTAACTGTAAGGAGTAAGTAATTTTTATCTCAATATACAGCTCAAAAGGAAGGTGAGTAAAAGGAGCTGGTGGATCCACCTCAAAAAACACCGCGTCGTCATTAATATTATCGTCTCTTCGAGTGCTTTCTTCATGATCAAAAGGATCGTCTGCTATTTTCTGCCATCGCTGCTGTGTTTTCTTTTTGTCGTAGCCCAAGACGAAGCCAATCCGCATAGTATCCAGGTGATTATCCCGGCCGTTCCAAAATCGAGTCGCGGATCGTTTACTCGCGATGTCACGTGGTATTACCCGCTGACGTAGGAGGCAGGTTACTCGGGTAAGATTTGGAACATAGCCACGTTTTGTTGGAGCCGTCGCAGCTGTTGCGCATGGTAACCCGTACGTCGCAGGCCGTTGCAGCTGCACTCGGTCGAACTCTACGCAAGTGTGTGAATCACCCTTCACCGTTACAGATAAAAAGTAATGCACGTTACTTTTGCGTTATTTTTTTTATAAAGTAATAATAACAACTTTTTTTTGCGGCAGTTTTTTGGCATTGTGCCAGGGGGCGTGGACGTTGGGGTCTTCCTAAAGTGGGACTTCTTGGCCTGGAGAAAATATAGGAAACATGTTCAAGGTATATGAAATGAGGCGTCTACACTTAGTCCAACCGTAGCCGAACGCTACGAGCTAATGGGACCGATAAACAGCGTCAAAAGCACAAGTCACTGGGCCTTTTTTGTTTATGATTGGTTCAGCGATGACAGCAAACTGGCAGAAACATGACAGAGACCATGATGCTGCCTTTTTCGACAATGTCAGATTGGTTTCATCACCTCGTAGCGTGCGCTGCCAACGGCTGCGTCTGGACCTAAGGTGAAACGAAGTATAGAAGGACGACACATGTAAGTGTTCTTTTTTCCTTTCAGGTCTTTGCTGAAGAACAAGATGTTTACGAGTAACGTGACTACCTTAGCACGTCACTAGAAATAAGAGATAAGTAACGTAAGTACGTTACCCGTTACTCTTTTGAAAAGGCAGTAACGATACCGAAAAAACCAACGCTTTACAGGTAACGCCGTTCCCTGCAAGCGTTACCGAGAACATGATGGTCAGTTGCCAATCAACGAAAGATGTGGTTGCAGTCTTCTTCACCCTGCATATGTATTCTTTCTTTAATCTTGACTCGCTTCAACGCGTCTTTGTTCATTAATAGGACCATTCTTAAAGTATTCTAGGGGTCGGGCCACATGGTCATCTGGGCATCCACTGCGCTCATATAAATTGTCCTGAGTGCTGGAGGTAATCACTGGCTTCTCTAGCGGTGGCATAAACAACAGTCGTGTTCTGGCATTGAGCATCCTTGAACGATGTCGCTGAATGTCAGGTATGAATGCCAATCGATTCGAGACCGGTGACTTCTTGGGAGCTCTTATTTTTCAGAATTTTTTTATTGATCTAAAGAAACGCTGCCAGGACACTTCGGTCGTCACAATAGTTGTGTGCTTATCGTTCCCGGTGGCAATGCAACTCTGAGACTAAACAAGGTGAAGCAAACATTTTATGCGCATAGTTTCGGAGGGAATCGCGCGTATTATAAAATTTACGCTGTAAGAAGGAGACGGGTAAGAAAGTGGGGTGGTCGCATAAAATAATCTACACCCTCTCGCGCAACAGACCGCCGCAATGTTTCGCGATCGGGTTATGGGCAAGGTCATGTGTGTTGCACATGTCCATGTTCAATACTGGGCGGAATGTCACCCGCATGCTCAAACCTCCATCGCAACAAAAGGTTGTTTAGTGTGGCGTGTACTCGGGGGCATACAAAGATTCATCAGCCAACGCCAGCATAATCTTTTCTTAAGAAATGGATGTCGCGTTACGGAAAAGGAAGAGTCGTTTTGAACTGCTTAGACTTCAGCTAGGATTTTTAATCTTTTCTACTTTTCCTTTACGTTCATTCGACACTTGGGCTAATTTAAGTGTCAAAGCAAATAAAATCCGGAAAATAAAATCTTATAACATGGTGACTTTATCCGGGGCCGGTTTTTTCCCAGAGGACAGCACAAATGAGACTGAAGTTTGAAACTTCTTTGCGTCTATGTCGTCCTGTAGAAAAATCCAGTCTTGGAGCCAAATTCACTATGTTTCACAGCCATAATCGTTTCCTTTTTTTTTATTATGGTACTTTTAGGTGTTTTATTATGTTTGAGAATATGTACGTTTTAAAATTTGCAGGTGAAACATAATTGGGTGGCCAAGACTGGATTTTTTCTACAGGACGACATAGACGCAAAAGAAGTTTTCAAACTTCAGTCTATTTGTGCTGTCCTCTAAAAAACCGTCTCGGATAAAGTCACCATGTTATAAGATTTTATTTTCCGGATTTTATTTGCTTTGACACTTAAATTAGCCTTAAATGCCAGATGACTAAATAAAGGAAAAATTAGAAGATAAAATCCTAACTGAAGTCTAAAAATCAAAATTTTCCTCCCGTAACCCCATCCACTCTTAGAAAAGATTATGTTGGCGTTGGTTGATGGAGAATCTTTGTATGCTTGTATACACTAAACCGCGATGAAGATTTGGTATGTGCATTCCGCCAATGTGTATGGACATGTGCAACACCGCCCATTTTGCAGTACTCGGCAAATGCGACCCGACGACCGCCCGTCTCCTTCTTATTGCGTAGGTACGCAATGCGTTCCTCCGAAACATGCTTTACTCATCACCTTGTTGTCTAAATTTTGCCCATAAAACGACCTAACAGTATGACGACTCAGGGATATCCTAACATGTTTCTTTAGATCAATAAAAAATTCTGAAAAATGACTCCCAAAGTCGCTTGTATCATTGAACATCATACCTGACATTCAGTGACATCAAATTATTTTCCAGAACACGACATTGTTTATACGACCCATAAGAAAAGCCATTGTCTACACTTCAGGACAATTTATGGCGCAGTGCCGCCATTTGAAAATACTTAGAATGGTCTATTAATAAGTGTTGAAGCGAGTCAAGACGAACTGGGTGAAAGAAGACGCAACCACATCTTTCGATTGGTAACTGACCAATGTTACTTTCAGTAACGCAGGGAACGGCGTTACCTGCTCAAAGCGTTAGTTTTCAGTATCGATTACGTTGCACTAAAAAAACAACGAATTGTACATACGCATTACCCTCTCAAAGTGACGATTGCTCCTGCTTATACTGATAAAACTGAAAAAAGGCGACTATATGTGAAATATTTGTATACTTCGTTTTTACTTTAAGTGAAAATGCATTACGAGGTGATGAAAACAATCTGATATTGTCAAAATGATGCTCGTCGCAGTTTCTACCATCTGAATAATCGCAAAAAAAGGCAATGACACTTGTGCTTTTTAATTTTGCTTCTATCGATACGTTGTGCTCATGTGATTTATTACCTTTCATATAGCTTGAACATATTTCCTATATTTTCTCCCGAAGATTTAGTCCCACTTTAGGAAGACTATGGCGTCCACGCCTATAAAAAAAACGCATAAAAAAAAGTTGTTATTATTTTTTTTATAAAAAATAACGCAAAAACAACGTGCATTGCACATGGTGATTCACAAACTTGCGTAGAAATTCGGCCGAGAACCGCTAACACGACGGCTCCAACAAAACGTGAAAACATATTCCAAATCTTACAGAATATCATATATATGAGCAATGTAGCCTACATGACATCGCGATGATCACGACATGTTACAGGCACTCATGGATATCACCTGTATATATGCGGGTCTTAGTGACAAAGAAACACAACAACGATGGCAAGAAAATAGCGGGCAATCCTTTGATCATGAAAGCCTCGAAAAGATGACGACGCGTATTTAGTGAATCCTACTACTCACCTTCCTTTGAGCTATATTGAATAAAAATACTACTGTATAAATACATATTCCGCATTACATTATTTTGGCACAGCGCGAATACTTTATAGGTGATATGAAACACAGTACGAATATGACCCAATAAAATCTTTGAAACACTCACTGCAAGCATTATACACACTCTGCAAGCCTACCTTATACCGCATTCTTGGCCGACAATGAAGTACCAGCATTCCCTCCATCGCCGGATTCTGAAATGTTTACACTCGGACTCTGATAATAACAAGTACACTTGCTCCGAATTGCAATGTGCTGTACGGCAACAATTCTCTACACTGCGCTACGTGAAATAAAATCACAAAAAAAACAAAGGAGCAAGCGAGCAACAGTACTATCGAAAATTATCCAGCTCCGAGATAAACAACTCGCTGGAACGCGAGACATCATCGTAAACTCGAAATTTGAAACCTTTCAGATCGAAGCTAAGTTTACAACTACCAACAAAGCCGAGTTTCATTGGAATACATTACCGCCAACGCGTCGAACATCGTTGCAATGCATTTGGAAACGAATCACCTTAACAGTTCCTCTTATTTTGATGTAGCGCTGGAACAATTTCAATTTTACAATGCCAATAACTATCTTCCACTTCAGTAACAACAAACATGAAAATTTCAAAGCGAGCAATATAGAATTTACAGGTATATTAGTTGCCGGTAATAGGTGGGGTTGTGCTAAAAACGCATTGACATGTTACAATCATTGTCTAAGTTTGTTTATCCCTCAGAACCACATATGAAACCAATCACTACTTTGGAAACCATTATTGCTGAAAATGTTTCATCAATTAATCCTAAAATGAATACTATAAACCTCATATTTTGTGCATTAATTGTCTGGTTCAGAAAATTTGTTTTTAAGATTAACTGATTTTTTTAATGCTTTTTTACCTTATAATTTTTTTGCATACTAAAAAAAACGTAAAACCTATAGCATTGCGGTACAATGCAGATAGATTACGATACTTGCCTCTAAAATATCAGTAATAAACAAAAATGCACTAATTCCTTTTGAAGTTATAAATTTAGGAATTTTGTATTCCGCCAATAGGAAGCAGTCAATGGCCGAATTGACAATTTTAGAATCCCTGGTTAATATCCGGCAAATTTTGCTATCAACAATCTGAAACCGAAACAAAACATTCAAGAAATGCTTTTCGTATAGGGATTTGTGTCATGACGGTATTTCCGCCGCCTTGCACCAATGTGACATTGCTGATGGCAGTATTTTTTATAAAGATATTTGACCATGACAAATGCTGCAATTTTTTCGGTGTATCAGTAATCCATATTCTAGGCTGACAAAAGTGGCAAAATTCAAACTACTAAAATCTAAAGAAGTTCTGCGACGACAGTATGAACGCACAATGCCGCAGCGAAGTTCCGCAACTCGTCGAAAGCCAACTCGTCGACGGCCCATGCGTCGAATAGGGCAACTAGTATTAGGGAAATTCGGCGAAGTGCAACTTGTCGAAAGGGGAACTCGGTCGAAGGGCGATTCGTCAAATGGGTTAAATGACGGTCCAAGGTAAAAGTTCGTGGTTCCTTTTTTATCTTTTGAACAAAATTTTTATTTGTGTTGGACTACGGACAGCGCTTTTGTTAAGAAGTTACAAGATTGAAAAAAAAGATTACCAGAGGGCAAAATTTGGGGTGGAACAAGTTGAAAAATCTGTCATCTCAGTATCATCCACTTTATTTTTTTCTTTATTACTGACACCGCTGTGTAGGCTCTAATCATTGTTTGTTAACAAGTAGGTGTGTAATGATGGCTGCTGTTCTCTTGGTGGGTAGATTAGCTTGCATATTGACGACGTATTGTTACCCTACGTGAAAGTATTGCCTTCGGTACAGAGCGGAGCTGGAACAAGAATGTGCCACGTGAAAGGATTACATAAAGATGGGAACACGGACAATGCAATTATTTGCAAAATGGGAACGAAAACATATATTTCGCTTTGGCAAAGACGACGACAATTGACTCTTGCAGTTACCCCTAGATGGGCCTATTCGTACATAACAGTGGCCATCGACAGTTAATATCACAGCCTGGAACTGAGCCAACAAAATGTCACCGAAAACGTAGCTACAAAGTGAGGAAAGCAAATTAGAAGAATCCGCAAAGAAATCTTGGGTGTCCCCTCATCTAGTTTGTCTCTCTTGTGGGAAGAACTGGCCATAGTCCAAACTTACGTAGCATCTCAATATAGAAGTGACTCGATCCGGCGCTCTGCAATCTCAATTCCTGTCTGATTGACTGCCGTACTACCGTGGTATATTTGAGTGCGCCGAGGACAAATTTCCCAGATCCATGTACGTCCATGTCTAGAGTTTGTTATTTCGGCTGCTCTGCGTTTAGCATTGCAGCTGAATCTTAACTAGATTTAACAATTAATGCTGGAAACACAAATGCCAGGTGGGTCATGCCAAAAACATTCTTGGAACTTGAAGACATTTAGTATGTTTGTTTTACCACACAATCCTGTTCTTTCCTAACATGTCATGGTGAATTCCTTTTTGTATTATATTTTTCTTAAGTGAAGACGACCATAATCATTTTGTTTTTTCGTTTCTGTACTGTTGAGTAACACATTGTGACTGAGTGCTCTTGAGTGAAGATTGACTAAGTCTCTCCTTTTTTGAAATGCCAAATGCTTTCGATATGAAAAGCTACAAGCATATGACTAGATAGATAGGCATGTTGTTTGATAAAGCTCTGAAATTTCTATAACTCTCACCAAAAGTATCAGGTGGTTTTACAAATTACCTTATTTATCCATCCAACTAGCAGTAACATACTGTGCACTGTTACCAACTATGTATTAAATAAAGACCACAGATGTTATCCTCTCATCTCTAATAATAATGCCAATTGCCTATAGTGGACAACTGCACTATACGAACTTCATTATTTTCTTTCACTCAGGTACTTACAGAATGACCATCGTCATTGTTAATCACTCTCAGTTTTCTTCTGCTCAACCTCGGCCTCCATTCAACAGCCTAGATATTTTCACATAACAATCCCTTTTTATTCCTCAGCAGATTTTTATTCCCCTTTAAATCATACGCCACCAACAACAATTCGGACATAGGCACAATGTAGATTTTGAAAAAATACAATTTGCATCTGTCAATAGGTAAATATACTTTACACGCCATTATGACGACAGTCCCAATAACTCGGACAGTAATATAGGCATTAATCTGACTCTTGCAACAAAATAAACAGTGACTCTGCTACAGAGCAATTGATCAAATGTATGGGTGCATTTGGCAGACCTTCTCAAATTTAATATCCACTTATGGCAGCTCATATAAATCGGAAATCATTTCTTATCTTATTATTTATTTTGGGCGTAAGGAGACATGCTCTTTTCAACACCCGACGCGATGCGAGCACGCTGGTCCCTAAGCGGAACAAAGGGTTGGCCGCTCCTGGATTAGGCTCTCAACACTCCGTTTGTTAAACAAGTGCTTGAAGTTTAGCGTAGCGAAGGGCATCTATGAGGTATCTGTAGACCGCCTGAGTTTGGCGCGCAACCAGCTCGATTTGGCGCATTCATTGCAGCTCGACCGAGAACATGTTTTCCTTTTTGGCACCAAATTTTCCGGGCTTTTTTAACTGTTTCTTTCTTTTCTTACAGGCTGACTTTTTTAATAAAGGGTACAACACATAACTAACTTAACTATTGGGGATAAATCCAAATCTAGAAACTCCTCGAGTAACCTTGGCAACAAATCCTACATAAATTTTTCAGGTGGAAACATGCTTTTCAACAGAATTCTATGCATAGGACACACATTAACATGTGCCAAAACACAAAACGAACAATATGAAAAGCAACAGGCGCAAGAAACATGCCATAGCAACTGTCCCCACACTCCACGAAAACAAGTACCTGTAATATAACGTTAACAATTTTAAATTTATGTAAAAGCGCACTAGGCCCATACATGATTCTATGGTATCGAACAGCGGTCAATACTAGTATACCCGTGGATATCCAGACTGACGGAAGTCTTCCCTGTGCAGTTAAGAAGGCAACTTGCGCATGTATTTGTTATTATTTCCCTGTCCCTTGCCTTGTCTAGTGCAGCACCTGTACAAAGATCGGCCCTTGGAAGGAGCAGAAACATCGCGTAGATCAGATATGACAGCCGTTTTCAGGGCATATTGACAATATTCCTCTTCAAGACTACTCGTCAGACGCACTATTGATACCCCGAACTTGAAACCACTCATTGTCCCTAATAAACATTTAGCGCATCACCTAACCTATTGCGGTATCTCGAAGGAAAACCTGTTGCAATACTATATTGACGAAGAGATGAGAAAATTGGAACATCACGTTTTGACTTCGGCGGAAAATTCTCCTCGACTGGTTCATCTCTACTACCGAATTCCAAATAAAACCTGCTCGGTGCATACAAATCGAATATTACTCTACGGTGCCATTACCACCTCTATGACGGCCACTACTTGGCAAATTAGAGCTTGCAAAATTTTATGTACAACAAGGTAGAAGTTGGGAAAGATGCAACAATTTAGGGGAAAATTTTGTTTATATCCTATCCCTAGTCAGTATCCATAACCAACTGTTTATCTTATACACAGCGACTCTAGGCTTTAAAGCTGGCAAAAACACTTACTGAAAATACGTATACTCTATTGTTTCTAAGAATGCTGACTACGGCGTATCTTTGAAATGTACATTTCAAATAAAGCATAAATATCTTAAGCTTGGAATAAAGGCAATAAGTGGTGCGTACCTGCCTCATACGGCCTTCTTATCTATTCAGAAACATTTCCCTCGGAGCTAAACTAATTGAATAGTCCCTCCCTAAATACACCGAGTTTCTTGTGACATTCTTTAGTGTCTCAACTTTTCAAATATTCAAACTTGAAATTTCAGGCGCAGTACACTGTGAAATGCCTTATTTAACAAAGTATAGGCATAATAAGATTTTGTATTTGCCCTCCCATCACCCACATGAAGATTGAATTCTGCTACGAAAATCTAGATACTAAAACATGAAAAACTACAATGAAGGGAGCTTAATAAAAACAGTGTGCACTTTATAACACAGAGCAAGATTTTTGATAGCATCATACACCAAAGCACCGACTATCTTGGGAACTGAAAAATGGCTCGCCCTACTTTCGTCAATCTCTCTTCAAGTTTTTTTTAATATTTTAAATCCGGCAATACTAATTTTTTTTTGCTTTATCTATACGCCGGATATTATGGCAACTATCTCACTAACAACGAATCAAGCCTAAATAAACGCTAAACAAATAAAAAAATTTTGAGTGATGGTGGTAATGATGACATAATGAAATACTGATTTTATGCGACACTCAATGTTAACGTGCCATTGTAATCGCACTCTTCCTCTTCTAATGGGCAGTAAAAATGTTTTGGGGGTCGCAGAAGATTTTATTCGCTATGGAGCAAAAGTTCTCTTCATAACGTGAAATTGGCAAATTGAAGTTCAAAATTGCCAGAAAAATTTTATGCATTTTTAGTTTATCTTTTTACAATATTTTAAATGACCATATACTTTGCAAAAATATTTTATATTGGTACTACCGTGGTTAGCACCACTGTATTCATTTGTATTATACAACTATTCAAAACAATGTGCAACCCCACTTATTATTTTGTTCAGTTAGTCATAAGCATACATTGCTTTAGCGGAAGTCTTCTGTACTAGGCAGGATATTCGATGGCTGCTCTCAAGACAGACATGTCATCTTGAATATTTCAGCAACTCCGCAGGTGCAGCTCAGACTCTGATAATGTTAAAAAGCTGTGATTACAAACGATCAATTTGATGCTGCTTGTATTTTGTTATCAACTAGTAAGAATACTGAAACAAAAAAACCATGCAAGCAAATAATTTTTTTATCGTCGAATATATTACATTTTTACAGAGTGAATAAAGGAATAAATATTTATAACATTTCAATTAAAAATAGCTGGTTCGATATGCCAATGATACAAATGCAATGACTTATATTGTGTTCATTCGTGAAACAAAGAAAAGAGTGACTAAGTAAAATAATATTTAGTTTTTTGATTTTTGTTTGTTTTGGTAACGATCTAGAGCAAATAAAAGCACCTTTTTTAAATAATTGTAAAAAAAGAGTTATTTTTTTTCCTGATGTAATCTAAATATTACCATCAGTCGCTAACCCTAAACATGAAAAAATTTAAAAACTTTTATACCGCCATATACAGTGAACAGCCATAATGACCTATAAATGACAAAGTGCATTCTAATGCATCTTTCTTAATGTCAAGTAATAATACCTCGTTTATATAAAACAAATGCATAATGCATTTCCCTTTGAAGATATATGCTCCCCAATACAGGATTGCGCCATTTGAAGAAACCTGCAAACTCTGCACACCCATTCGTTGCAGTACTCATTAATATGGAAATGTTTAACTGTTCAGCGGGTTCTGCTGCTTTTTATCTCTCTTTCTCCTCTTTTTTGTTTCTTTCTATTGTTCAACTGAATACTTCAGAAGCATGGAAATCACCAACAGATGCATTGTCGATGACGTGCCGAAGACACACTCAAGGCGGCGTCATGTTTTCTCTTCTTCTTTTACTTCTTTCTAAAGTATTTCAACACAACTTCAACAGCATCTTTTTTAAATTTAGGCATGAAATAGACTATTTTTATAAGCATTTTTCGACGATAGCAATAACTCTTAACGTTTAAGTCCTCGCAACAGTCGACCGCCATACAGCTTATTCTGATGCTACCACCGAGACGAGATAACAGACTGCAGGAAAATGGACAATAATAGTTACTGGTCAAGATTATACAGTACCAACTAGGCGTTTACTCTTCATTCTCCAAAACATCGAAATCCACACCGAACAACTTTGGTATGATTTTGTTCGGGTCAACTACTCTCATAAAACAGAAGAATTGTGCCTCAAATCCCCGTTTCTAGTTTCCATAGCGCAGGCTGCTTTGGCGTTGCACTATCGATTCGCTGCTTTTCAAATGTCTCTTTGTGTTCGCTCACCTTCGTCGGAAACACCTGCTGTTCACTTTCCTCTGTCTCTTCTAACTCCTGGAAAATGTATTGTCCCCTTGTAGCGATTTTGTTTGTTTTATCATGAGTAACTTGCTCCTCCCGTACATCTTGCCCTTCGAATACCGTAATAAAATAGGTTTTTTCCCTTCGGATATACCCAAATAAAATGTTGTCCATGCAAAATTTTTTTGAGGAGCGTTGCAAGATTTATATCAGCAGAACTGAACAAAATTTCTTCTTTCGTACGCTCCCCCCCCCCCTGTCAAACAAAATTATTTTTGGCGGGTCTTCGCACCACGGCAGAGAAACTTCAGGTGCTTCAGGAAAGAATGCTTCACTCGGAGATTTATTTTCCGGTATGTCGATGAAACACTGATGCATCAATATGAACTTTGGTCGGGGTTCTACTTGTAAGCAATTTATACATCGAAAATGCGTGGAAACACCTTGTAGGTCTCTTCGTTTTACCTGTTTAGCATTCTTTATTCCATCTGTACACGGCTTCACTCTCTGATTTGTTTCAGTGCTTTCTGGCTGAAAGATCTTGTTGACGCCTTTGCATTATCACTATACCGACAACACATGCTCATTACTATCAAACAGCAACAGTAACGCTACTACGTTACTAATTTCGGGTAGCAGCATAACATTCGTTATATTTTTTTTTTTCAGATTTATTCGTAAATTATCAAACCCTTTTTGTTTTTATTTGGTATAAATGAGCAGAATAATAATATATTCGAACATGGCATTTCTTTGGAATATGACGCTTATAGATATTGCTCAAGACAGTAAAAATAATTCATAATTGAAGTAACGCAAAAGTAAAGTGCGTAAATCTATCGTAACAGTAACATTTACTATTTGGAATTGACAGCATAATTCGTTAATTTTTCAGTAGCCTACTGACTTATTTTCTAATTTTTTAATTTCTTCTAAGCACACGGGATTTGACAAATAAAACTCCGCTAATTTTTCCTTTTTTGTAAATAAAGGATAAGATTATATATTTTGCAACAATATTAATTAAAAATGAAGTGATTCAAGTATCATATATATTTCTTCACCATCCTCAAAATCGAGATATCCTTTATTATTTTATTAATACTAACAAAATGAAGTCACCCTTTGCATAAATACTAAATACAAAGTATTTTTGTAATTAATATTTCGTTATTTTCTCGTATTCAATTAAAACAATAACTTTCTGTAAATATATTATTGTCCCCTTTTGAAAAGGAATACAAATTAACTGCATTTAATTGTTTGCAAAATAAACTAATCTACCAGTATAACGACCATTATTTTTTGCAGTATGTATATAATGGTAGCTAGAACTACTTTGGGTGCTGCATTATTACCACTTTTTGAATATACGCGACCTGCACTTGGCGGCTCTACCATCCAGATTTGTAACCTACAGATAACAGCATGGTTGCTGGC